>JACSZP010034330.1:0-14024 GCA_016161895.1 Pinna nobilis
CATATCTATCATAAATATACATTCTGTATGTACATGTACATATAATGATACATTCATGTACATACATGTTTATTGCCATGATTGTAGGAAGACATGTGGATTTGTGTATACAGGGCAATTCATGTTGCCAGCAGGGAATATTAATTGCCCCAGGTGAACAAATCATTTCCCCCTACAAACAAGTCAAACAGTTGTTTATAATACATGTACCAAATTACCAAATCAATAATCTTTAGATGAGAAAATAAAGGCCAAGGTCTTTTATTGGGCCAGTATACATGTGTATATGCCAACAGGTTTTAAAAAAACCTAACTGTCAAATGGCCCAAAATACTGAACATTGGCCAAAATTTGTAGCCCTTCACCAGCATCTTGTGACGTCTGACTCTCTATATTATTATATACATGTACATGTATTGAAAGATATTGAAAGAGATGATAAACAATACGACTGACAAGAGACTTAAATACATGTACATTTAACATGTGTTATATACATGTACATTTAACATGTGTTATATACATGTACATTTAACATGTGTTATATACATGTAAATTTAACATGTGTTATATACATGTACATTTAACATGTGTTATATACATGTACATTTAACATGTGTTATATACATGTACATTTAACATGTGTTATATACATGTACATTTAACATGTGTTATATACATGTACAGTCTAACCTGCCTTAGCAACCCACTGAATTAAAGGAAAACCTGTCTTATGTGACCTAAATGAGCAGTTCCCCAAATTGTTTTTCCTATATAAATCATCTGAATTAAGAGACCACCTGTCATATGTGACCCTTTTTGCTCCTTCCCTTGGACGGCCTCTTAAAACAGGTTTAACTGTACTTCTCTGAACTGACAAACTAACTAAATTAATAGAAAAAAAAACAGTTTCATGATAATGGATATTCTTTGTCTATAAATCATGGTATTTATCTTTCTTTTAATTACAGAGGATGATTTAGCCAATATTACAGTATGTCTGGCACCCCCAGTCCCCTCTCCCAGAATCTCAGTCCAGAGTCCTTGGCAGACTCACAGTCATGTCCAGCCAACCATGATGACAGGTATGGCGAGACATCCCAGATGTGTGAAACTCCAACTACAAATGATGACCAGTTCATAGACAATAAAAGAGCCAGCAATCTCCTCCAAGGATTTTCTAAACTGTATCAGAATAAGGAATTTGTGGATGTCACACTCTGTGTTGATAACCAAGAATTTCCTTGTCATAAAAATGTCCTGGCTGTTTCTAGTCCTTTTTTCATGGCCATGTTCTCCACAGATATGGCAGAATGTCACCAGGAGAAAATTACTCTGAAGGAACTGGACCCCCAGACTATGAGTTTAGTGCTGGACTACATCTACACTGGTCAAGTTATGCTATCAGAAGACACAGTTCAGCATCTTTTGTCAGCATCAAACAGATTCCAGCTGATATCCTTACGGAGCGGCTGTGCTGAGTTTATGGAAAACCATATAACAGTTGTGAACTGTATCGGGGTATATTTTTTTGCAAAAGCCCATGAATGTCAGGACTTGGCCAGAAAAGCAAAGCAAATCATAAATAATCAGTTTAATGTGCTATGTAAGCAGCAAGAGTTTCTTTCACTTCCTGCAGACAAATTAGTGGAAATAATCAGTGATGATGAAATAAATGTGACCAGTGAAGAAACTGTGTATGAGGCATGCATGGACTGGCTGACTACTAATACATCCAGTAGACTACAGCATTTGATGGAAATCATGAAATGTGTTCGTTTTGCTAATATCAGCTCCTATTATTTCTGTGATAAAATCCACAACAATCCAATGCTGAAGGAGTGTGATGCATTGCAGAACATTTTAGAGACTGTCCGGTATTATCACATGTTGAGAAATAGACAACAAGAAATGGACTTGAATCTCATGCCAAGAAAAGGAATGACTCACGAAAGAGGGGTAATGATAATCGCTAACCCTTACACAGAGGACTCACTGAAGAAATATAATAGTATGGAAATGTTGCTGCCTAAAACAGGGGAGGTAATTCCAATCTGCAAACTGCCACAGAGTCTATACACACCAGGTATATTGCAACAAGATAATTATGTTATGCAAATGAACATGCATGTATGTAATGTGTTTGCATGTGTGTGGGAACAATTTACATCTGAATAATTATTCATAGTTACTGGTACATGTAAATTTTGTAGGGCATTGTGAACAAAAAAAATTATTTTAGTAAAGTATCTTGGTAACCATGGAGATACTTACCATATCAAATTTGTGACAAAACATATGGATGGTCTCTTTTATTTTATCATTTCACCCTACTCCACACTGCAGGTTCTTATTTTGATGTAATAAACTATTAGAGTTCACAAGTTGCTGGACCTACCGGTACATGTAAGATATAAAGATTTTCATAATCTAATGGAAAAATGTAATCTTTACATTTGTTTTAGTTAATTCAGTTTACTAGTATTTCAGTTATATAATAACTGATTATTCATGATCAATTCTATAGGGGGGTGATATGTTTCTTATACAGTGTACCTACCGGTTTCATACTCAAAGTTACAATACATAAACAATTTTCCTAGTTGAACAATCTGTATATGAGTTCATGTATCAATGCTATACCTGTACATACATGTACATGTATCAGCTCCCTGGGAACCGATTGGTTACAGTGTTTGCTGCGTATGGGTTTGTATTTAGACCGGGGCAAACCTTTACACAGGAACCAGTACATGTATGGCATCTACATAGGTGCATGTAGCAACTGTTCTTTTACCAACCCCTTGGTTAGGTTGGTATTTTGAAGCAAAAGATGCAGGTCGTTTGTGATGTGAATTTCTGCCAGAGCTCTGAAATAATTCATATCTTTTTTCCATAACAGGATGTGCAATAAGTGGTGACAACCAGATATATCTAGCTGGTGGTGCTATCCGCAAGATCAACTACAGAGGTTCCATAACAACGGAGGGAGTTTCCAACAACTTCTATGTTTTTGATCAGATCGAGAAGAGTTGGCAACCAAAGGCAAAAATGCAAATGTCAAGGTCACAGTTTTCATTGATAATAGTTGATGGGTAAGTTTAAAATACTAACATTACATGGCTAGTCTCACCAGTTACCCAACACTTACCAATTTTGTAGTCAGACAAGTCAAAGTTACTTCCTACTAGTACTGCGAGACATTTTATCTGAGACGTTTCTTTCTCAAAATCAGAAATACCCAAACAAAACTACCTTCTACTGATTATTTTCCTTGAAATGGTTTATATTAAAAATTAGCAAGTGCTACTAATCTTATTATGGCCTATTCCCAAGGAGAATCATACTCTTAGTCTTATTGTGATGTCTGGAGATACAGGTAGGGCCTATACAGTGGAGTTGGTCTATAATGAAGTCAAAGGGGATTTACTTTTGACTTCGTTATATGCATCCTTCGTTTTAAGCATTATGATTTACTACATATATAGATAAATAGTAATTCTTTTTGGGGATTTTATTTCTCTTCATTATAGCACTGAATTTGCTTTAAGCTGATTCATTGTAGACCGACTCTACTGTAATACAGTCCCTGAGAGGAATTTATTTCCCCAGAAAACAATGTACCTATGTAGGCGAACAGTTCACAAGGAAAAGAGGTCATAGTAGATTTAGTGTGTCACATATTTGATTTGAAAATAAAAACAATCATCAAGCATTCCTTAATAATTTGGTACTTGCTGCTCTGTTGTGCTTTGTGGTCATGGGAAAGTGTTTTTGCAGTGTACAAATGTACACAATGTATAGTCCTGACAAGTGCCTTCCAAAGCTGATCAAGAAGCATATCAGTTTCACTGGTTATTTGGCATTGAAATGCAGAGGGTTTTTTTTTCCCTTGGTCAGTCATTTTAATGATTTTATTTATATGTCATTGATATAGCAAAGTATTTGTGCTGTCATAGATGAGAACATCTGACCTAAGCATAAGAAGAACAGGCACATACATGTATGATCCATTTATATGGGTGAAAATGGATGTACTTCAAGATTAGATTATGGCCCATATTTTTCCACAGGCTAGACATGTTAAGAAAACTTTTATATCAATGTTATAAGACAGACCTATTGTTTTTAGTATGGCTATCTGATTACTTTATATTTTATCATTTAGCAGCGCAATATCATCTTCATATGTATATATCAATTACACTAAGATTAATTATAAATAATGCTATTTTGGTTGCTGTACAGTTTTGCATTTGCAATCGGTGGACAAGATGGGTCAGAGATCCTGAATTCAGTGGAGCGATATGATCCACACACAAATTCCTGGTCACTGGTGGCACCCTTGGCAAAACCACTGAGATTTATGACCTCAACAAGTTACCGCGGAAAATTGTATGTTTTTGGAGGGGAGACAACTAGTGATGTCAGTAACTCAGCTTACAGGTAATCTTTTAAGCCTAGTTATCTTTGGTTTTCTTTCTGGCAAATGTTTGATTTTTTTGCATGTTAAAAATTAAAAGTATATGTAGAAAAGTAATTTTGTTAGCTTAATTTAGTAAATTGAAAACCTTTGATTGATCAGGGTCAGTCTTGACTGTGTGTCTCTGGTATGTCAAAAGTCTTGAGGAGCTGGAGTGATGATCAAAGCTATGACCGGAATATTTTCTTCCTCTTTCAGTCAGACTAAAAATTTAAGGGATTTATCGATCCCTTATTGCATGTCCTTTGCACTGATCAACCTTGCCAGAGATGCAGTTCTACAGTACTCTGCCATGATATGTGCAAGAAGATAGATCGAAATACTGTTACAGGTGCCATAAAGCACAAATAAAAGAAAGTGATACAATGTAATACGTATCAGATGCCATGGAGTTTTTACATAAAATACATTGGGAAAATCATATGAAAACACTATTAATCCAATATTGTTTCCTGTACCGTTCTCCTCATGCACCTTCAGGGTTAGGGTATGCCACCTCTTTGTGATTTATTGCAGAGAAATAAATTCAGTACAATAAGAAACTTCTGAGATATTATTTTTTGTTAAACGTTATGATGATAAACTGAAATTGGATTACTTTATTAACTATCTTTGTATTACAGGTATGACCCAGCAACTGATGTCTGGACAGAGTTATCTCCCATGACAACACCAAGAGTTCTAGCCGGGAGTGTGGTTCACAAGAATAAAATATATGTGATAGGTAAAGTCTTTATAATTTGCATCAAATATACAAGTATATTCAGATGTAGACCTAGGAGAGCCATGGTGCATGATGTCATTCATAACATAAGTAGTCTATTCTGCTTATTTTGTATTATGCCAAAGAGAGTTTTAGCCATCAGTTTATATACATTATAATTTGAAAAGAAGCTTATTGTGGCTGGTTGCAAAATATTTTTTGTTTTTTGAAAGCTTGCTTTACTTAACAATTTTTTTTCACAAGAAATATATGTATGAACTTTGTTACATGTACATTATATCTCCTATCAAATCTGTGTTTGGCACATATACCTCATATCTGATTACCAGCACATTTGTCGCCTTTCATTAGCACATGATGGCATCTCCATATAAGAAAAATGTTTTTCAGTGAGACATCATACCTGTACAACAATACAACCTAACAACACAGTCATCAACCCTTTGCATGATTGTTAACTAGTGTGAGAAGATGCAGCACATACAAATAATTAATTTATGTTTTGACCATAAATATTAAGGTTTCAATTTTAGGGCCATTAATGGGAATTCTGTTTATAAAATGCAATTTGAGGCATAGTTACTGGTTGGGATTCCTAGAGATTGTCCCCATCTCCCTTTCATTTGTGTATCTTTATTAACCCTTTCATAACTGCAAGCCATAATTAATTGGTCTAAGGCATGAGAAAGGAGCACAATGTTTTGATACCTAGGGTAGAGGGTTTTTTTCTGTTTGCAGAATGAATCACATTTTTTTTTTCTTCTGAGAATCTGACTGGAATATTTTCTCAGTGGTATTTTTCATTATTTGACCCTGAAATCTGCCACAATTGTCTACTCATATATTCAGAGCCTCCATGGCCTAATGGTTAGAGCATAGTACTTTAAACCACTCAATCTCTCAGCTGTAGTTAGCACAGGTTTGCGCCCGGCTGGTACCTAAGTTTATTATGTGAGAAGTTTGCCAGTTTATGTACGGAAGCCGGTGGTCTCTTTCTCGGTACATTATAAACTGGGTTCTCTCCTCTACCAATTATAACTGGCCATCACTATATGACTGACAGATTGTTGAGTGTGGTTTTAAGCAAAAACAGCACAAACAAATCTCTTAAAATTACTGATACAGTCTAAGCTGTCCTTGCAACCCTGCAAATAAAAGGACTACCTGTTTTATGTGACCTAAATGAATGGGGTTTTCCTATATAAATCACCTGAGTCAAGAGAGCACCTCTCATATGTGACTCCTGTTACTTTCCTCGGATGGTCACTGAAACAGGATAGACTATAACTTTTATAAAAAAAAAAAATAAACAAAAACACTTTTGACCAGCTAAAATAGAATCTTAAAAGTAGATAGTATATATATCATGTATGGTATGCTGAAAGAAGTGTCATTAGAATAGTACACATTAATTTGACCTATACTTATTGTAACTAGTTCATGTTCTGCAAAAGTTAGGTAAAATGCTAATGACTCATTTATAATTATGTCATAGTAGAATGCAATTAGGATAGATCTTCAAAGGAATACATTATATTATACATGAATAATCATTCAAATGATAATATGTACCAATAAACCTTTTTGGAATTCCTGTGGTATTATATTTGAATCCGACAAAACACTCTGTTTCCACAAATTTTTGGCCCCTTGGCCTTTATCAAGTGGTTGACGACAGTGACACTAGCTTCTACATATTTTACATGCGCACATATATCATGAAGAGTTTCAATGATTTTCATTTACAAGGATACTTACTTCTGGAGGAAATTGGATTATATTTATATTTGAATCCCTTTGTAGATAACGTTTGAGTTTTTGATAGAGTTAAGCTAAAGTTGGATGATGCTTCAAAAGAAGGGATGATACCTCAAGTACAGTGGGATTTCAGCCTGTAAAGTCTGTTTATTGAATGAAAGCAATCATCAGATAACACAATTATATTAGTAGACAGAATCTCATTTCATTTGAGATTGATTTTTATGTCCTCGTAATCCGAGATTATGAAGCATATACTAATAGCTTTTGTCCTGTCCGTTTGTTTGTCCACAAAAACTTTAACCTTGTTCATAAAATCTGAATGAAATGTGATAGGGCTTTCATATTTCACATGTATATTCTGTGTGACAAGAACTTTCAATAGGTATCAAAAATTGTGACATTGACTTTGACCTTTGAAATTGTGCCACTGCAAAAAGAAAAATTTTAACCTGGACTGTATTTTATGGGCTATTATGGATATTTACTGCAAAATTACTTTGTTGCCAAACAGGGGCACCAGTGCTTCACAAACACATCATGTTTGATTATTTGTCCAGCTGAAATCAAATTTAGCAAAGTACATGATATACTTCTAGACTTCTAGCTAAAATGTTCATAGAGTAATGTTTATATCAGTGGTGCAAGTGGACATATTGACAATCATACATATAGACCAAACCATCCTTTTTTTCTTTTCTTTTTTTTTGGTCAATTTCCTTGACTTGGCATTTTTTTTTCATTTATTTATTTTTTTTTTTTTTTTTTTTTTGTTTCTCATCCTTTTTCATTTGTTTTAAAAAAATCTTATGTAATTCTCTTGCATATGAAAAAAAAATCTGTCAATTTATAACTGGTTTATATTGCACAATGTATATTTGATATATTAATGCCAATTGTCTCCCTTTGATCAGTTGGTTCTCAGTTTGTTACACTTATCCAATGTATGGACACCAGCCACTGCTATCAGAACATCTCCTTATAAGTGAAATATTTTTGAGAGGGGATGGGGTGGTGTTGGACCATGGAAAAACAAATTAAACTAAAGAATTACATCATGCATGTAATTAAAATATGGTTATGCCCTAATCTTTATTAACATTGTACAACTATTTCTGCCTTTTCTATGTTTTTTGTGAATCTGGATTGAAAGCCAGAAACATTATGATTATGTAGCGTTATCACTCTTTTTTGTAATAAATAATTTTATTATGTAAGTACAAATTTATTTTGTAAAATAAATTGTAAAATTATTGAAAACTTACCACTTTTTGCCTTGTGGTTACTGTTCATAAAAACAAATGTACAATCTAGAGCTTTGCACTCTGCTAACATGGCAAATTTTTATTGTGTAAAAATTATTTTGCTTTCAGTTTTCTCATATAATCTTAGGATAGCATTTTTGAATTGCCAAAGTGAGATATGATGTGCTCCATCGATTGTATGTCCTTCATAGATATAATTAGACTATTGAGGGATTTCCATTTTATATCTTAAAACAAAGGCTGATACCTTCTAAGCCTTCTGAAACATCTCGTTTTTCTTGAGCTGGTGTGAAGCAGGGATTCTTCAATGCTCTTTAAGCTTCTATAAGAATATAGTGCTTTTATAAAATCCAAGAACACTGACTCTGTTTGTTTCTGTTATTCTTCTGTCTGGCCAAACATCATAATGAATCTATCATCACTGGGTTTTCCGCTTAGTGAAGTTTTTCCTGAGAATATCTATTGCTCTAGCTACCTGTAGTCTGTTAACAATTCTGTCATCAATGAGCATAGAATGGATTGAATTGTCTATTTATAAGAGTTCAGTTGCATTCCAATATGGGGTTGTCTCCAAATTTTCCTACATTCTAGATGTACCACTCAAGTTTTTGCCATGGTTTTGTTAATTGGTATCCTTCCCCAGGATTACAACCACATCAACCTGAATTATTTTAGATGATGAACTGTGTGATGGGTATATTGAATGACTGCTTATTAGGCCAGTATTACAACCATATTACATTTTGTGTAACATGCATTGTTTAAGATGCTGAGCTGTTTGATGAGTATATTGAATAATATACATATATATTGAATAATATAAATATATATATGTTGGTCCAGTATAAAACGATATTAGCATGCATTGTTTCAGGTGCTGCTCTGTTTGATGCAGATACTAAATCACTACTCATTTGACCAGTATAGGCCAATTTCTATATAAAAAGTTGAAGTCACCTGTTCTATTTCCAACAGAACATTATCATCTTTGGCATCAACTGACCCAATGATACCGGGTGTTGGTTGAAGTTACAGAATGTATAGGGGCTGTGTGGTGGTTAGCGTGTTCTACTTTGAATCGAAGGGTGCGGGGTTCAAATCCACGCAGTGCAACACTGCGGTTGACCATCCTGTCTGTCGGATGAGACTGTAAAAACCAAGGTCCCATGTCACAGTAGGTGTTGGCACGTTAAAGAACCCTCCCTGCTCTATGGCCATAAGTGTCGAGCATAGACAAAATTTGTTGCCCTTCAACGGCACACAGTGTTGTCTCCATATGAGGGAAATATTCTTGAGTGGGATGTTAAACAACATTACAACAACAGTACAATGTATAACAGTCAAACAAAGATGGAGACCAATTGACCCAGCTGTTTAATGCAGGAGTAAAGGAAAGGATTAGTGATCCAAAACAAAAAAAGTAAATAGCAATAAAAACAATTTGCTAGTCACATGCTTTACTTTTGTTACTCCTTCTTTCAGGAGGAAATTCTGCACTGAGTGATAAGTGGAAGAAGGAATTTCTGCCAGAGCATTGTGTAAGCTCTGTAGAGGTGTTTGATCCTGCTACAAACACATGGGGTCCTGGACCAGAACTCCCAAATGCTTTGTGTGGTGCAGGTAAGCATGAATAGGCCAAGTAATATACCAACAACATAAGAATTAAAAAGATATTTAGATATTTATATACATATACAGTGGCACCAGCTTATATTGAACCTGATGTACTAAAAGTCCTGCTTGATTTAAAGTGATTTTCATTCCTGTGCTGGCACCATAAAACTTTAGAATTTACCTAAGTCTGAGAATTTTCTTAACTTATTAAGCAAATAACAAATTCTTAGAACATTTTCAGACTAAATTTAATTATTGAGTTTTGTGGTGCCAAATCCTGGTTAAATTACTTTATAGTTATTTTAACCAGGTTATTTTGAAAGCCCTTTTTGTTTGAAAGAGAAATTTACTCTCCTTTGGTTTTAGTATATCTGGGTTCAGCTATATATGTATGACAGGGGTAGTTTATAGGTGTTTGTAGATATCTGCATCTATTTTCCTGTCTGGAAAGTTTTGTTATCTTCCATGCTGTCATTACTTCTGGAGAGGGAATTTAAAGTGTACATATGAAATTATTTCAATTATGATGTCATGATAAAGTGATATCTTACAAGAATAACATTTTGCCAGCATCTACACTGCACAGTGTGGTTAATTTGAGCAACATGCTACAAAACAGGGGAGACAATAGTATTCTTTGAAAAGAAAAATAGGTGCTTACATTTCATCATCATTAAGGAGTAAGAGAAATTTTTAATAATTCTGTTACTGTAGTTGTTTTTTGTTTTTGTTTTTTTCCAAAAGTTCACATATAAAGAATTTTTTAATTTTTGATAGGGCCATTATTTGACAGTACATAGTGTTTACATTGATGTTAGTCTGTTGGTGTTTCCATCCATCACTTCCTCCATAAGACATTTTGGAGGCATAGTATCTATGTTATATTGAATTGATTTTTATACATGGTAGATATGATCATTATGGAAAGACTGTGTGTCATAACCTTGAATCCAGGTCAAATCTGACAGGTATAGGCCACAATTTTAAACCATTGCGGGCATTCGGTGGTGAGTGATAAATAATACATAACAAAACAACAATCATTTCCCAGATTTGATCATTCTATTCCATTTGTTACATGTTGTAGACAAGTCTCAATTCTTCACAGCAGCAGAAGCTATCAGCAGCATAACTTTATGAAATTGTCAAATCAATTCTAAATCACAGAGATACATGTATACAGTGAATCGTATGCATGAAGACCCTCTCAGGACACAACTAACCAGTTTCTATCAGAAGTTTGATATATACACAATCGGTTCATTTGGGACAGTAGTTTTTATGGCCAGGAGTGTGCAGCCCTTTTACACAGATTGTCCATAGAGCCACTTTTAATGAAACCAAAAATGTCATTAGGCCCAGAATTAAAGACTTCTTTCAGAATTTTAACCCATAGATTGATTTTTCTTGGAACAGTTTCTGTATTGAGGTGCATTAATTGCCTGGTGTAACCATAGTGGGCTTGTAACATTAGAGTTAATCTATTTGATTACCCTTTACTAAACAAATAAAAAATTGTGTTGACCTTAAAGTTGTGTCAAAAAGTGTTGCTGGGAGGTGAAAATTCAATTTTCAGTTCATCTTTGCTTTCTTGATACTCAGTCATTATAAAGTGTACCGAAAATACAAATGTATCTTAGTGATTGTGGATTAAACTGAACTTGTAAAGAGGGCTAGATCTCGAGAGTTTATTGTAGATATATGCATACACATCATTTAAACTTGTTTTCTGACAACAGCTTCATATTGCTTCACACGTGTATGAGAAAATGATTTAAGAGAGACTAACAACTGATTTACGTAACATGTACAAAGAGTACATTACAGTAAGGGAGTTGTATAAGAACAATAAGTACATCTGACATATGTGTATGAGAGTCTTCTAGGTCAATAAACAACTTAATTAAAGAAGGTAAATTTGTCCTTCATCCATGACTTAGAAGGTTAATAATGTAATTGTATTTGATGATATATATCTTAATTGGTGTTACATTATTCCCAATTGTAAGTGCAAAAGTAATATGCATCAACATTATTGAAAGGTCCCATCTTGCAGATATGTTCACTATGCAATTTGTATTTGGTATGCAAATGAAGTACATGTACTTAAATACAAACTGTTCTTTTTTTGCAAACCTCAAGGATTCATTTCAGTGTTCTGAAGTAATATATAGTCAAGCCTCATTAATCTGGACGCCAATAATCCGGATGCTTCACCTTCTGGACGACATTTCCAGGCAACAAAATTTACAGATTGCCTTGCACATTATGATATGTGTGTTTCAGTAGTCCAGACACTTCATTTATCCGGACAATTTGCTGTGGAACAAAGGTGTCCGGATTAATGAGGCTCCACTGTATATGTATGATCAAGTCAGTGCAGCAAGCACATGATCCATATTTTCATTCAAATCTCTTTTTTTTCAAATTCAAAACACAATATTGCAATTTTTGAATGCTACTAAATCAGAATTTCTCAATCTTTGAAATCAAATAAACACCATGTTGCCTGTCAAATAATAGAAGTTAAATGAATTACAATTTATCTTTCCATTATTTTGAGTTGTAAATATACATGTATATTGATATAAAAGGTTATATCTTTATTACACACATTTATCTTTTGAGCCATCATTGATAGCACTTGATACCTATGGTATAGACTCCTTTATGGCTACAGTTTTCATCAGGCATCTTGTGGCCATATCTGTGAGATTTAACTTTGCAATTTTGGTATAACTTCTCTACAGGTTATTTGTTATGACAGAACATCAAATTGTACCAAAAATTAAAAAATTGTAAAATAAAACAATAGAAATAAATAATAAAAAAAAACAACAAAGCAAAAACAAACAAAAAATATGATAATCAGAATATCAAATTGTGCCCGGAGGGTTAGGGTGTCCGAGTAGTGTAGTGGTTAGTGCACTCGCTTCTCACCAATGTGACCTGGGTTCGATCCTCAGATCTGCCTGGGTAGTATGTGAGATGGTATGGTGGTTGCCAACTCGGACACGTGGGTTTCCTCCAGGTACTCCGGTTTCCTCCCACAGCAAGGAACCCCGCACGCCAACATCAGAGCCAACGAGAGACATTAATATAAGTTACTTGAACTTGTTTGTTGTAAAATAAATAAAGTTTGAACTAAATTGCAAGACTCATTTCCTTTGAAGGTATTGTGAAGTACACAAACACTATACTCATAGTGGGAGGGGAGGATGACAAAAGTTGGATGGCAGGGCTGTGCTGGCTGAAGGAAGACAAAGGCAAACAGACATGGGTGGAGGGACAGGAACTACCCACTGTCATGAGTACATTTGGCTGTGTTGTGGCCAACATCCACCATGATGTGTTAAAACAAGAATGAACATTACACAGAAACAGTATTTATCAGAAATTATTATAACCACATACTAAATATGTGTGTAGAAATCAAATATAACAGATCAAAAAAGCGCAAGTGCCATAACTGTTTTAGATATGTTATATACAATGCATTGCATGCAAATAAATCAAAATTGCTTACAGAACTATGGGATGGTTCCTTGCACTTGTGGTTAGAATTCATTCATTCATTTCATTTAATGAATGAATCTTCATATCTCCAATTAGTTCAAGTTTCAGTGTTGCTTGCCACTATCTCAAGATCACAGACTTTGACAGATTTCCTCGGGAAGAATGAAGTCTTTTTTCTTAAACCATGCATTCTATTTGGAAAGTACTTCCATCTACTGAGATATTGTTTTGCATTCTTAGAACTTAATGTGTTTTTTTAAGTTTATTTGTTCTTTCATTGGTGCTTTTAAAAACCCACCGTTATCTCATGTTTGGATTTTTTGGTCATTCGAGTTTCAACAGCATAATAAAAAGACTTTACTTGAGTGTGACTTGACATATTAGAGACACCTCATTGCACAGGATTAAGTTCTTAGTATAGATAATCATTTCTTAAGTATGGATGCCACCATTATATAACTGCAATAATGCATATTATTGTTGTACTTTGTAACACACAACTGGTGGCATCATACTGATCTAGGCTACACAAATCTTCATTACACACAGATTGTCTTTCCTCTACAATGAGGGATCTTTAATTTGCTAAACCAATCCTTTGAGAGGAATCTCAGTTTTTACTCAGAGAGGGCAGGAAAAGATGACATAAATCCTTTGCCCTCTA
>JACSZP010034335.1:0-12803 GCA_016161895.1 Pinna nobilis
AAGTACCGATCGTCACTTCCGCCGCGAACGACGAATCAATAGAGAGTAATCACTTATTGCCGAGAGTCTTCATTCATTTTCTTTCCTCATTTATCTCTAAGTTGACGAGATGATACAAAAGATTTATGGTTATGTCATTGATATTACCAAGTTACATTTACAATCATGAAAATTTAGGGACATAATTTTGCAACTTTTGTAGCAGACACATATATACCAGAGACGTGTGCATATATGTCTCTGTTTGTAGTTTAGAATAGCATTTTTTTTTTTATTCTCCGGAGGGGGACACCCCTCCCGACCCCACGTTCATTTCACCACTCCAATCTTTAAATGCTTCCGACGCACCTAAAGTAGGTCAACATAAAGTTACCAGTATGATAGACAACACGAATCAAAGCACCCCCACCCTCCCAAAAGACAACAATAACAACAAAACCCCCCAAAACAAATCAAAACGAAAAAGCCGAAAACACCGAAATTTCGTTTTGCTTTTGCAATGTAATGACGGTTATAGAGCACTGAAGTATGTCTAGACTAGAGACCAATTCCACCCCGGCAAAGTGTTAGCTCTGTCTGTATCATAAATATGTCTCTGGTCTAGCCAGGGACGTATACATAATCCTTGTGGTTTGTAGCCTACAGCATTGTGTCATATATTTATGAACAAATGCCATTTTTACCATATATTAATAGTGAAATTGCATTTTACAAAATTCCTGAGGTTTTTAGAGCCTGGACTACATTGTAATTTTTATGTTATTTGTACACAAGATTTCGATTTTTTAATGTAGTTTCTTTAGATATAAAAATTAATAATTTACAACAGATTTTGGGATTACATGAGATTAACTCACTTGTTAACATTTAAAAATGCACATTCTCTAGATCTATATAATGTACTTATTATCGGGATTTTTCACAACTTGTGTTATGTATACTGTATACGTGTACGTCTCTGGTTATAATACATCTCTGAGTAAAGTATGAATTTTAAATAAAGAAAGGTTTAATTAAAATCGGTTGAATAGTAATACAATTAGAGCAGTTTAAAAAAAAACAACATAAATTTACTATAAATATATAGTGAAAATGACGTTTGTTCATAAACATATGGCACAATGTTGTGCGTCCCTGGTCTAGCCAAAGAGATTGTCCGAAACGGTTTGGTTCGACATTTCCGCTTTGCGCAGTTCCGGAAGTATCGAAGAATGGCGGACCAAACAAACCAGAACCCTTTTATCATATGGGAAGATTTGATTTAAACCTAGATATATTTCTCAAGGTATATGGTGAGTTTTTACATCTTCCAAATGGATGACACTAAAACTGTATGACAAATAAATGTCCACTTGGAAAGTGGCTCCTGTCCCATCCTGCAATTCTTGACTTGTTCAAGTTGTTGACAGATCACAGACATGACAGACACTGGGACAGTACGAAGAGACAATGAACCCGATAAATGAATCATCTGTTCAAGAATTTTGTATTTCAGGTTTGAAAATGTCACCGATGTAAATGTGATCTAGATATGAATTGATGTGTTGCATTAAAAAGTTCTCCATCAAGTACAATTTGAGTAGCTTAACCCGTGCAGAATCTGTTAAATAATGCCAGTGGGGAAAAATATAAACAGATAAAAACTATACTCTGTTTCGCCAAAACTGTTCACGGATAGAGCACATAGCAGTGTAAAAACACCTCAAATACCCCAAACAGCTTTTATATAGCTTTGTATCTAGGCTCCGCTGACTGTCTAGTGCAGTTGATGAAATAATGTTCGCAGAATTTTGAAATACAACGACTTTTATAATTGTCGTTTAAAAAAACAGAGTATAGCAACAGGATGTCATTTCTATTTACCAATTTACTGTCACATTATGTTTGTTTCCTACCCAATTAATGTGTAAGAAATTCTCACATGATGTCATTTTCCCTCTAAATGCATCTGCTTACTCACAATCAGTTCTCAACTATGGAGACAAGATCAGGCTTTTATAGAAAAGTAAAGGACGAAATACCCTACCAATTAGCTTCAAGCAATTTAGCATTAATCACAGTTGTATAAAAACATATTTTTTTGTAAATATGGTATAGGGACTCACTAAATCGGGATTGATTGATTAAGAGCAAGCATATACATCTATCATTTATAATTAGAAAGGTCACCATTTTTAACACTCGGCTCGGACTTTAAATATAACTTTTATAGAAAAGTAAAGGGCGAAATACCTTACCAATTAGCTTCAAGCAATTTAGCATTAACTACAGTTTTATGAAAACACATTTTGTTGCAAATATAGGGACTCACTAAATCGTGATTGACTAATTACGAGCAAGCATAGAAGTTGCATCTTTCAAAAGGGCGTTTGAAACACCTTGGTTAATAACTTATCCATATGCGTTAATACATGGAAGGTACCTGTCATCATTTTCTTCGCGAGTGAAAAAATCATTGGATAGATAGGAAGTTGCCAATCTCTGTGTAATATACGTCTCTGTCACAATTGCAATGTTAAATCTCTGACATTCTTGAAGTCTTTTTTTCATACTCATGAATATACTGTTAAAATTTCCATCAGTGACTTAGTATCTTAGAGAAAGTAGACAATAACTAAGAATTGATGTTGTTTCTTGTCACATGAATTTGCAGAATCAGAGTTTAAACTTTAAAGGTACACTTGGACTCATTTAGCAAAAATTTGTCGTACACAAGATAACGAAGGAATCGTTCACAAATGGATATATTTAAGCGATTTACACAATAAAAATGGTCAGATCAATGATTAAATGTCCGTGCTGGACATGTTTTGTCTGCGTAATTCGCTCTATTTATAGGCATCGATCATGTCTGTCAAAATGGTGGGAAATGAATACAAGCCATAAACATGTATTTTTGATTTTTCAAACGATGATATCTATATATTGCGTGCATATTTTTTGTATTTTATCAGCTACATCCTCTAATTATATGCTGGTGCAAATGTGATATTTCAATTTTTTAATTCTGTGAAAATGAAAAATGAGTCAAAATGTATCTTTAAAAGTAGTTTTATAATATCTATAACAATTTAATAAAATCCATGAAACACAGGACCCCTCCCCACACATGCATATATGTAAATGAAAATTGCCCATTTTTTAACTTTTAGCTTACAGTAGTAAATCTATTCGACAGGACAGGTACCCCAAAAAGTTAATGTAGAGCCCTGCACTGTAAACTTAAATAGAATCTTTTTGACAGGAAAGTAAAACTAGATATTATATAAAATGTTCATGTCATCTGTGAAAATTTAGACATGATTTTCAATTAGTTTAGTTTTGCATGCATTCAAATTTAAGAAAGGTGGTGCAATAAAGCTATCACTGGAAACAACAAAAACTTCCTTTAACTGAAGGAAAAAACCCAACAACAGTGAATACATTGCAGAAAATTAACAAGAAGTGTTCAAAATTAGCATTACATGTAGTCCATAAGTCTGTGACTTTTAAATTTTACCACAGACTAATACCTGCACATGTAGCTTTTCATTACGTCAATCCGCCAGACCAATGAAAAATATGAACACAGATCATGGAAATTCTTATTTTCTTTGTTGTTGTTTAGTGACCCACTCAAGAATCTTTCACTTATATGGAGACATCACCAATGCTGATGATGTGCAATTTTAATGCTCTGCAGTTATGACCATAGTTAGTGATCTTAGAAATATTTCAATTATATCAGTATACATGTGATACACTGGTGCTGGCTTATTTTGTCAGTCATAATTTTGCTGAGGAAAAAAAGGTGTTTTGACTTAAAAAGAAATCAAAATTTAAAGATAGCCAATTTATTGAATGCATTTATGCAAGTATTTCATTGGCAAAACTTTAAAACTAAATCCCTCTTATTTTATTATTTAGATATTGAAATATTCAAGTATTTTTTGCAGAATAATACATATGTAGATTGTCTTGCAAACTAAAACATCTGATAAACAGTAAGTCTGTGACACTTACACACATTAATAAAGTTAATTTCAAACCCTGACAGGTGTGTTATCTGGGGGTTTGAGAATATACATGTACATACACGTATATACAGAATGAAATTTGACTCTTGATTTAAAACCTTTGCATAATGATTGCAAACCTACATAGAAAACTTGCACTCTGGATTAATTTTTAGGTCACCTGAGCTTTGCTCATGGTGACCTATTGCGATCGCTTTTCGTCCGTCGTCCGTCGTGCGTCGTCCGTTAACTTTTCACATTTTGAACTTCTATTCAAGAACCACTGAATGGATCAGGCCCAAACTTGGTACAGATGTTCTACACAAGGTCCCACACAAGTTTTGTTACTTTTCGGGGCCATGTGAAATCCAAGATGGCCACCATGGCCTCTGATTGGCTGAGACATTTTGAACTTTTTCTCAAGAACCACTGAATGGATCAGGCCCAAACTTGGTACAGATGTTCTACACAAGGTCCCACACAAGTGTTGTTACTTTTCAGGGCCATGCGAAATCCAAGATGGCCACCATGGCCTCTGATTGGCTGAGACATTTTGAACTTCTTCTCAAGAACCACCGAATGGATCAGGCCCAAACTTGGTACAGATGTTCTACACATGAAAAAAAGAAACACCCCAAAACAGAACAATGATTATATTTATCATAGTTTGAATAACTAAGAATGCTAATCTAAGAGTATTAGTTAGTTTTTTCACAGATACAAGATATGAATTTTCCAAGTGAGAGGACTGTAACTATCCTGGCACGACTGTTGATTGAGCTAGTGTTAAATGCTTTCCAGTTTACTCCAAAGGTAAGATGAAGTGTGATTTGAAAGTCCTTCTGATGATGTATGTATCTTCCACTAACGTTATATACTTACATTATACCTGTATACAGTGATGTCTTGTCAGTCCGGACACATTCTTCCCAAAGCGATTCGGCCGGATTAACAAATTTTCTGGACTACCGGATCATGCCTCATGCCAAGAGTTATTTCCCTTGTAATATTTTCAGTGCAAAAGTTTAGATCTAAATAAGAGAAGGAAAATAAAAATGAGAATGAACAGAAAGAAAAAGAAGCATTTAAAAACGACAAAAAGAAAAAAAAATGTTTTTGAAAAAAGAGGAAGAGGGGGGAAAAATGATCGAAGACAATGAATAAGTACTTATTCTCCAGCACATAGATGTCATTATTAAGTCCGGCAGAGATCGAAAGATGATCTGTAGATTTTCGGCTCTATTTATGTTATGTAAGATGAAGAGAATAAGCCGTGTATAATCTCTTCACCTTCATTTAAAATAAACATCACTACATTCTTCCCTAATCAAAAGAATAACGATAATATCAAAGTAAGTTAAATTTACCTACAGTCTCCACCTTGACAGAATAATCAACCCGTGAGTACTACGGTACTAAATGCTCCAATCGATCGATTTCATAGGCAATTAGTTACACACACACGGTGAAAGACTTGTCTCTGTTATTGTTTATTTCAAGTTGTTGTATAAACGAAAACACTCACTAACAACTGCCAGAATTTTGTCCGGACTAACGAGTCATACTTTATATTTGTTCTGTACGTTCATTCCAAAAATTGACCATCCAGATCAGGAACGCGAATTTCAGGATTATCGAAGCATTTTAACACAGTGGCCATTCTTTCCCGAGCAATTTGTCTGGAGTATCAGATTTTCCAGATTAACGAGTTCCGGACTAATGAAACATCACTGTATGTACATGTACACTGCAGCATATATATGTTTATCCCATGTACTTCAGTCAGCTAGAGTTGTCCAATGGAAACTGTTGAAAGAGACCATGTGTTAACTATGTATTTTTCCATAGATGGCTCTCTTTTTTTAATACACTGCAATATAACATAGCCTTTTGTTGAATAACAACAGCTATGCACATAGGCTCGTAGCAGCTACGGCATTGAATGCACCCGTGATTATACATCTACAAATCGAGACACAGTGATCCTTGGCACTTACAATACATGAAAAGTCTTCAGTGGGACAAAATAGTTAAAGGTTTTTGAAGGTAGGATATGGAATATATGTGGTAAGATTTTACTCGGCTACGTCTCACCAGATACATAATTTTTACTGACCACATATATTCCTGTCCTACTCTCGAAAACCATGTAACTGATTATTACCTCCAATAAGTTAATTATCATAATCTTGTTGAAGTGCCCCATGGTTTCTAGATATTTATGGTAATATGTACTCATGTGTACAAGTATGTTTGAAATACAGTAGAACCTGCCTCTGGCGACCACCCTTATTACCACATGTATGGTACCTGTACGGGTATATAGGTATGATAATTCAAGTCCGGTGGTTTCTGATAACAGAATTTATAAGAGTATTTATCTAAATTATGTTTGTATAAGCAGCCTTTCAAGACTATTGGTCTTTCATGACAGGTTCCACTGTATAAACCTGCCTGTATGTGTATTGCCATTTATAGAATGGTCCACAAGATAGTGATGAGGTGAAATCCATGTGTCACAGACTTATCCAGTATGTGAGTTTTAAGCCCTATATGCCAGTGTTTTTCTTACTTATATTTAGCAGGGGCCTGTACCTTTTCAATTGGGAAAATTTCTCGGCATTTTCACAAATTGGGATTTTTTTCAAAAATAAAAAAGATTACAACAATCTATCTTATTTCAGTTCGAATTCAAGATTTATTGGCTCTGTATCAAATTAAAGTGGAATTTTTCTTTTCTTCTGCCCCTTGAAAATGTTCACCAAGGCATCAAGGTCATCATCTTCAAGCTTCTTGTAAAATTTCCGCCTATCAACTGATGCAGCTTTTCTTACGATATAAGATATATTTATAGGATATTTTCAAGGTATATTCCTACCTTTACGTTTAATTTCTTCAAATTTCCATTTGGGAAAACATGAACAGAAATTTGGGAAAGTACAGCAATTTTTCACAAGGGGAAAGGGCTGAATTTTGGCCCCAAATCAACCCCAAAAAATCACTGTATGCTATATATAAATATACGTATATCAGTATTACTTGAAGTAAGACATCATGTTAAGTAGTTCTCAACTCCTTAAACCTATTTTCAGTCAATGTTTCTTATATCCTACTATTTCCTGTCAATAATAATTACATTCAAGTCTGTCAATTGATAACTTCCTATGGAAATGAAACAAAAACCAAACATCCTGATTTTCATTGATACTGAAACAAAATTAGAGCAATGTTTACACTCTTGATCAAGTTGATTTTGAACTATTATATGGTTATATTATAAGAAAATTGCCACATTTCTGATATAAAATGTGACATTGAAGAAATACCAAGGAATAAAGGGTGAAGGCAGGGATTTACCGGACTCGCAAAATGCGAGTATATGACCCTCAAAAAGATATTTGTAGATATTCATAGAATTAGAGTGCACGGCTATGAAAATTATAATGATAAAAATGTGTATATTACCTACATGTAGTTATTCTGGATTAAAAAGAGAAATTTGACCCAACAATTTGACCTCTTTTTCCCATGCTCAAGTCGAGCAGAGCTGAAGATTTATGAAATGTCACATGATGACCGACCTACTATGACCTTATTTGCATACATACTGTACACAAGGAATGCTTTCCCAACAGATTGGAGATGCAAGTTCTAGCATGAATTATGCAAATAAAAAATTTCTAGTTTAACTGACTTGGTAAATGCCTTTCCTGTAGAACCCAATTCATGTAAAAAAAAGTGTCGGCACATTTAGTGATTTACATATCAGTTTGACCCTCTGTTATATGTAAATCATCCAGTTAAATCACATTGGCCATTCTAGTTAAGGTCAGTTACTTGGACATTATCCTTTACCTGATGTAATATATTACAATACTTGAAGGGCCTTTGTGGCCAAGTGGTTAGCATGTTCAACTTCAAATCGAAGGGTTCGGGGTTAGAATCCATGCTGCGATTGGCTGTCCCTGTCTTTTGTATGAGACAGTAAAAACTGAGGTCGTGTGTCACAGTAGGTGTTGGCTCATTAAAGAACCCTCCCTGCTCTATGTCCACAAGTGCTGAGCAAATGCAAAATTTGTTGCCCTTCACCGGCACATGGTGACCTCTCCAAATGAGTGAAATATTCTTGAGTGGGATGTTAAACGAACGAAAATCCAACAACAGTGGGTACTTGAATGAAAGACTAAATTCAGCACAACTTGCAGACTTATGGTGATGTTCTAACACGAATAAGAGGATCTCGGCGCTGAATATGAGTTGGATTTGCAAGTCATTATGCTGCAGTGTATACATGTATATTTATTACCAGGATTTATTAATTTTGTTAAAACATGTATCCATACCACTGGTAATGTTCTACAAAGTTACATTTCATGCCATCTCAACTTAAATATAATATGTGAACTAAGTTGTATTGCACAGTTGATATATGATCCTGATCAAAGGGTCAAGGATTATAGTGAACTAATAGCCATTCTAAGCGCCAGGACCAAAATGTGTATTGACACATGTGTTATGAATTTGTTTTGATGAAAATCCAGAGAGCTAACGCTACGAGGGCTGATTAATAAGTTGTGAGTCTCGTAACAAAGGAGGTACACAAGGATGTTCTTAAGTCCTACTATTTCTGACTTTATAGGGCCATGTACCTAAGGATTGGTCTCATTTGGTCAGCTTATATCAACGACGAAGCACTCTAAAGTAAACAAGATGAACAGAGCTTTTTTTTCGCAAAATGAATATTGCCAGGCCTTCAAGGATGAGGTTCTCCTCAAGGCTCTGTCGGCCATGCTTAAATTCTGCCACCAACCTTTTCACTGTAGTGATGAAAGGGCATCTTTCCCTAGTGGTGATACCATATCATTATGGATATCTTAGGTGTAATATCTTTTTATGCAAATATTGGATCACTGTTTTTTCACAGATCTTGTCCATTTTGCAAAAGTCCCACTTGTCTTGTTTACTTTTGAGTGCTACCTTGTCAATATAAACTGACCAAATGAGATCAGTCTTTTGGTACATGACTCTATATAGTCAGAGAATAGTAGGACTTAAAAGGAATATCCTTGCTTACCTCCTTCAGTATGAGGCTCACAACTTGTTAATCAGCCCCCCTATATATACCCCTGGTGGCATTGTCAGTAGTCAAAACTTTAAGGCGGGCTATAAGTTTTTAACCAGAGGACGTAGGGCTTTGATACATGTATTTCACCTAATAGAATTCTCATGATTATGATTTTCATGAATGGCCATGACCTTTGTCCTAGTGACCTTGACTTTTGACTTTGATATACTTTTGGAAAACTTTTGAACTTAATACAATGTTTTACAAATAGTGTTTTGGGGAAAGGACTTATATATTTCATATTTATATTCCTCATGATTTTTCATGTAGATTTTTCATGTACAAGGCTTTCATTTATGGCCTTTAATTTCAACATAATGACGTTGATCTCTGATTTTGATCTTCTCTTTAATTATTGTTGATATTACTTTGATATTCCACATATGAATTCGTCATTACCAGACTTTCATTAAGGGATATGACTTTTGATCCAGTAACCTTGACTTTCTTTTATAAATCATTAACTTGGGCTATATCTTCATTATATGAACTCTTATATTTTACATATAGATTCTTCATTTCCAAGTCTTTCCTTTTAAAGGTTTAATCAAGTCTTATATGAAGTGAAAGGAATAGGGTTTTGGTATTTCACACGTTGACATCATATGATAAGAACTTTAAAATGAAACAAACAATTTTGACCTAGTGTTCTTGACCTACTGAAGACTTTGAAGTACAGATGCTGTGCTGACGAATTTTAAGTAGAGATATTATCTTTGATCTTTTATAGTGGAAAAAAGAAACACAAGTTTATTTTTCAAAAATTAATAATTTACATAATTCATTGATGATTCTCAAGTACATTTTGATTATTTTTGTTTTCCTATCACAGACCACCTTGTATTGAATCATACCTTCCTTGTACATTATTACATGTAATCATACAGGGTATATAAGTAGATAGAAATAGGTAGCAATGGAAGTTTGACTTTAATTTACATTTCACACTAAAGTAGCATAAATCTTTATATATTTGTTTTATTTTTACAGAATAACACTTCCAGTCTTCAACAGTGCCATGATGGGTACAGTACTTTACACATATAACACACAATTCTGATAAAATTATCACTAAAATGATCAAATCAGGTAAGCCATATTACTCTTTATGTTTCTTCATTTATTCCTGCTGTTTTAATCGAATTACTTTCTAAACTCAATTCGGGGATCTGAAATTTACTTAGACTGGGGGATTAATAAAGACTGAATGCAAAAATGCTCAAGATTTGCATGGTTGACATCGTCATCTATCCTGCCCCAAAGAGATAAATGCAATACAAACGTGGATAAATGTTTCATTTGCAAGGAAAATAATGAATTTGTACTTCCATAAAGAAAAACAAACCCTCTAACTGCATATGGGGCAGCCTGAGGAGGACATTCAGTGGAATCTGATTAACAGCATACAGTCTTTTTTTTTTAAAGACAATTGTGCAATTATCCATAATATAACAGCAGATATGTAAAGCCCAAGTCACACTGTCACCTTTGAGAACTGTTTTACAAGAGCCGTCTGTGGCCTAATCAGGCTAATGGTTAGAGTATTGTGCTTTGAACAACTCAGTCTCTCACATCTTGTCAGCACGGGTTTGAAGCTTGCTGGAACCTAAACTGATTATATGAGAAAGTTTGCCAGTCTACTTGTGGATGGCTGGCAGTCTCTCCCCAGGTATATTTGTAACCGGGCTCTATCCTCCACCAATAAAAACTGGCTGCACCTTTATGACTGAAACATTGTCGAGTGTAGCGTAAAGCAAAAAACAAACAAAACAAAATGTTATGTGATGAAAGGGTAGTAAAACAGCATTATAGACATTGAAAGATAGGTAATTCGTTGTGAAACAGTATAAAAATTGGGGTCTTATAGCTATTATGAGGAGATGCATGATATCTGAATGATTTTTTAATCGGTTTAAAAAACATTGCAGTTTTATACACAGTAAAACATAGACCCTCATATGTGATAGATAATTTGCTCCCCCTTGATCATTGCTTTAAGCAATGCTTTACATTTATGTATGATTTAATTTAGCTGGCTAAGATACATACTTATTATTCTTATATACCTATTGCAAAGTGAGAAATATGTAATTTCATCTTATTATGACAATCATTGATTACACTGTCTGTATTTTACATGAGATGATGAAACTTATATACTGAGAAACAATTGGAAAGTTATATTCATTGGTAACTAATCAATACAAACAGCATTACATAATAGCTTATTTCTGATAGAGTCAGAACAAGGACCATGTGGATAATCTGACAGTTATGGCATTACTTTTACTTAATGCAGGGTTCCAAATTGGGAGTAAATTTATTATTTATTTTGGGGTCGGAAGGTCAAAGGTCAAGGCCACAAGACTCCGTTCTTTGAAAATGGTTTCTGCACCATAACTCAAGTACCTGTGGGTATACAATGTTGGTACTTCACACATGGGTTGCTTATGACTCAAGAAGGATCCCTATTGATTTTGGGGTTCAAAGGTCAAGGTCACATAGCTCCGTTCCTTGAAAATGCTTAAAGAACCCTCCCTGCTCTACGGCCAGCAGTCCCGAGCACAGGCAAAATTTGTTGCCCTTCACCGGCACATGATGACGTCTCCATATGAGTGAAATATTCTTGAGTGGGACGTTAAACAACAACGCAACAACAACAACAACTTGAAAATGATGCCATGGGGGGTATAAGTCCCGTTAGGACAATTCTAGTTGCATTTGCAAGTAGAAATTGAAAAGGAAAGAGAGAAACATCTTTGCATGTCATCAAATGGTAATTCAAATTATTGAACATTAACATTTGCCGAGTTGGTTTTTCTGGACCAGGTAGACTTGAACATTATTTAAATTAAGGATGAATGACTACACAGGCCTTTATCTCTAGATCTTATGGGACCAATATTCGGCCCCATACCCAATGCAAATTGCTAATTTTTTTCCAGTCTGACCGAATCAACTTCCAATTCAACATTTGAACCACAATCATAATGAAAAAAAAAAAATAAAACTAGAAATGGATAGCAGAATTTACTTTTGTATTTTATGTTAACTGAAACTATGGAAACATAAGTATAAGGAAACATTCCTATAGTGATTACAAGAGTGCATATTTGGCATCAGCTTTTTGATATTTCCATCTGTTGTTGCAAAGGCCTAGTTTTCTTGTCACATTTGCCATAAATGAAGCAACAAAACAATTACTCTAGGTCATGACCAACATGCTAACTACATGGCCGCTATGTTTACCATCAAGAACAAATCATCATATCCAGGTCCGATAAAAGAAGTATCCCAAACCCATAAAAAATCGTGTATAACTGTTTAAATAACAATTTTAACTTATTAATTGCTGAAAAACAATAGACTGTTCATTAAAAAGATAATGTAGGCAAGTAGAGATGTGTCTTTAGGGGTGAAATCTAGTTTAAGAAATCTGATAGCTATGTTGAAATGCAAATCAAAGAACAGTTTGCTTTTTGTAATGGGTTCACCTTTTTAGCTCACCTGAGCCGAAGGCTCAAGTGAGCTATAGTCATAGCGCACCGTCCGTCGTCCGTCTGTCGTCCGTCTGTAAACTTTTCACATTTTCGACTTCTTCTTCAGAACCACTGCAGGGATTTTGATGAAACTTGGTAGGGTTGAAGAACTCATGGTCCCCTACAAGTGTTGTTGTTTTTCGG
>JACSZP010034338.1:4759-17186 GCA_016161895.1 Pinna nobilis
AAGCACATTAAGACAGCTAATCCGCAGATATAATCCTCTCTATCTTGCTAAACTCAAAAGCTCAGATGGAGGTCAATGGATTCACGCTAAACCGGAGTTGGGAAAACAAAATAATCCATAACAATCATACACCACATTTGTAATGTGAATTACCTTACTTGTTTATGCACATACCTTACATCTTACCTAGAGCTGTACTTCTGAAGAGTAAGTTAAAACCGAGGTCCCGTGTCACAGTAGGTGTCGGCACGTTAGAGACTCCTCCCTGTTCAATAGTCATAAGTACCGAGCATAGGCCATATAACCCTCCACTGGCAGACGGTGACCTCTCCATATAGGAGAAGGAGTTTTGAGTGGGACGTTAAACAACAATACAATCAACTAAAATCTTACCTCCGAGAGAAAATATTCGGAAATCTTGATGGTATTCCCATATTGACTAGAATAGGTCACAGAGATCCTTTAACGGTAATTATCGGTCCTTCGCCACTAATCAACTTCTTTTTTGCTTAATTCCCAACAGTAACTGTAAAATAAATCGCTAAATAAACGAAATATTCGGATAAACCCCAATACACAATGGTATTTTACATTTTTGTCATGCTGATAATATAGTTAATATTTTCTTTTCGACTCACCTTTTAGGCGTTATGCCTTTAAAATTATCACGTATTCATGCCTTTGTAATTATTTAAATGTCCCCTTTCAACACGAACTTCTGTAGTTTAAATAAAGCTGTTTTTAAATCAAGGAAGAACAATGAAATATTAACACCGTTGTACCGTGTATTGATTCAACGTCGCACCGCACATAGAGAGCACACTGCGGTCAGTATTAGCAAAATATTGGGGCAAAGTCTTGCATTTCGCTTAAATAAATATTTGAAGAAGAACAAATTTGCTTCAGAAACTTACTTAGGTGCATTTACATTCAGCTGTTTCGGTAACACTAATGAGTTATAAGTAAAGAAAACGTATCGACATAGTGAAGTTTCATAATACACCTAATTATTACAGATGATCTGACTAAGAACCAATGACGTCATAGAGTACTTCGATACTAGTGCATTACAATAAATACAAACTGATTTTTATAGAGGAACAAACTTGACCAAAAAAATAAAAGGAAGCAGAAACATGTATATACATGTGGTCAATGCAGTTCTATCCACATTAATAAGAAAAAACTTTTAAATGCATGAAATGCATGAACCTAACTTTTTAATTAAAAAAAACAACGGCTCGAACCATCAGTGTTTGTTAACTTGAATAATTCTGTTCGGGAGTTTCGTTTCGTTATAAACATGTATTCTTTATAGCCATTTATCATTTTACACTGTAAGTGAATATAACGGTTAATCGAAGAACAATAACGAACTGTAAATCAAACTAATGTTTGGTGTATAGAAGTATATTTTTAAATTCAAATTGTTGATTATGTTTTTAAAGAAGTATAGATTGTTGTAAAGCACAGAGTAGAGTGAAAAAAAATCCAAAATAACAATTTAAAAGAAAGAAAAACACTGAAAACGTCATATGCATATTACACTGATTCGAAACTTCAACTTAGATTTTGTACGCGCATTGAACTGAATAGTTAGTCATATTTCGAGTTCATTCAATACATATATACTCACCATTCATAATAGCTTAAAATATTAAATTAAATTTTAATATATACTTACAATTGGATTTGAAATCTTACATGCTCTATGGAAATTTTTAATCCTGATCATTGTATTTAGCAAAGACTTAAAAGATAGCTCCGAGATGTAAAAACTGCAAATCCTATTTCCCTTAGATGATCATAATTTCATTTTGAATAGAAAATAATTTTGGGGAAAACATACAAACCATTGAAGTATCGAAATCTGAACATTCATAAATTTTAGCGAAAAATCCGATCCTATATCAACATAGTTCCTTCTCAGTTTATAACTAGAGTAACATGTGTCATTGCTTAAGAGCGTACTTAACAAAATCGGCTTTATCTACTCAAATCAGATCAAATTTGATCACTATTTAAAATTACGATCACGAGACTCCATCCACAAGTAAATCCATAATTAAATAGTATCGTTATAAATGCTTATTGCGTCATCATAACTGAATACGTAAGAATCCCAGTCAGTTGGATTGATTCAATAGCCACGTTCAGACGAATGTCTCCATATTCGCCTCGTTAACAATGTCAACGAACGGCTAAAGCACTCGCACTGATTTAATCTTATATAACAAAAGCATGTTTACTTATATTTGTTATTTCCCTTTGTATAAAACCATTGTTCTCTTTATAGGACAACAACAATTTGGCACGCATCATCTGCTTTTAAGCATCCATATTTAGAGCCAAAAATTCATATAGATATCAGTAAACACGGCATACAATGCTTTCTCTTAGAATGTCCCAAATAGAACTTAAAACAGCATCTCTGATAGACATTCTAATTCAGTTTACATGAATGTGAAATATTTCATTTATAACCAAGCATAAATATCTCTTGGGCAATCCATTCACTATCGCTGTGAACCAAGAATGTTTCCCTCATATTCATATTCTCTATTAATTTGTAACAGACTACACCTCGTCTAAAAATCACCCTTAATCACTAAACTTTCACAGATTGCATGTGTGACAAGGCTACAATTGAGTAACTTGAATATAATGAATTCCTTTTAAATTCGTTTTCTAATCAAATGACGAAAATTAAACATCAGTGAACTTCCCCAAGGTTAATGGCAAGTTATATCAGACTACATGTGTATTCGTTAGTCATTGTTTCTGATATAAAATCACTTTCGATATCAACACAACGAAAGGTATACACAAATAGGAACTGATAATATTATGTTATTAACAACTAAATAAGTTTACAGAGCTTAATTCTCATCACTGGTTCGAACCAGGCTTGTGTCATTTAGCCAGATGTTTTGTTAGGTGAAAAAGGAAAGTTCCAGATGCCAAGGGGGATTCAAATTTCAAAAGTTAAAGAGAGACAATACCATGGCCAAAACAAAAAATCGCTACACTACAGACAGTTGTTCACAAAATACATTGAAGTGAAAAATAGAGTAACACGTTCCACACTAGAAACCGCTGTGAGTTCAGGTGTTCCGGAAAGATAAGCAACTTCTGCTCTACGCGCGGCACCCGTCGTGTCACCTTTATTCTGATCCATGAATAAGTCTAATCCGGTGTTAGTCGTAAACGATAAAAGAAGGACGGGATTACATGTAGGTGTGCGACAAGGGGGGGGGGGGGGGGGCATTTCCCTTATGAACTATGAATGGCAGCTCAGTGGTTTCCATTTAGAGCATTGTAGTTGCGGTTCCTTTTACTATGTCAAAACATGTGGACGTCACCGTAATTGTTAATTGTGTCACAAGGCGACTACGATATCTGTAATAAGTCGGACACATATCGATGTTATCGAAGTTAAAAAGGAAACATTCTTGAAAAGCTTAATATGTCTTACAATTATCACAAATAACCATATTTTGCATACATATATTCTTCTTCATCAGCATCATCATCACCATCATTTTCATTACCATTTTCATCATCATCATCATCAGCAGCAGCAGCAGCAGCAGCAGCAGCAACTTAGAGGTTTTAATTAGCCGTCCTGATAATTTTACTATCCAATATTCTGGTATGAGCACATCTACTTGGGTAGTCTTTTCCTTTAATGCTCATTTCGTTCATAAACGCTGTATACGGGAACTGAGACTAGAAAAAGGGTTGTATCACCAAATGGTACAAGGTTTGATACATGAACAAAGTTGTATCGTATTCCTGTTGTTGCTAGTTGTTTGAAGTCCCACTAGAGAATATTTCACTCGAATTGAATGACAGTGCAGAACTTCAAATGTTAGCCCTTGTCCGACACTTAGGGAAACTGCGTAGCGAGAGACCACTGACGCGCTGGTACTTACTTTGTTCAGACACCTGGGGTTTTACTGCCGCATCTTCAGGATATTAGACCACTATTTATTTGAATATCTTGTGCCAATAGCAATTATCCTGCAGAGTCAGTAAACTAGATTTTCTTTTGTACTATTCTACAAGCTTCATTTTAAGGCAATTTTCAATTATCATGGAATATACCCCACCCTACCATACGCCCAATATTTTTTCAAACTTTCATGCTTACCCATTTCATGTATATGAAAACTATTTTTGAATATCTCGAACTCTATAGTTTACCATCTTGGAGGTTTTGAAACATCGACATTACTTAGATTTCCAGAGTAAACCTCCTTAATGGCAACAAAAATATCCCAAAATACACATACATACCTGTACGAACAGATGCACGTGTTTTCTATTGATGTCCGAATCTTCGCCACTACCTGAGATTTGTTATTGTGCAATGAATTTGATTCAATCAACATGCCGTTTCAACGCCTTACTCAGGCGCTGTCATGAAAAATCAATGATAAATTCCACACAATTAAATTAGCATAACAGGAATAAAAAAATAGATTGTCTGGCTCAATATTAATTCATTTATAGCTAGGTAAAATTATACAGGTATTGTTCCATTATAAAAAACGCCGTCGATAGAGGTAAGTCATAAACAATAGATTTAAGCTGATGATCAATATCGTGTTAATTGTGTTCCACACACAACGAAACTCTGATTCACAATAATTCTCATTCTGAATGACTATTTAAACTACATATCCATTATGATAAGCAGAACTTATGGATTTAACAGGCAAAATTTATTGAATCTATGTTCTCTTTTCACGAATGGATGAAACTTTATTTTAGTGGGAACTGCTTATCTAATCCCTTTCGTTGCACATTGATTTTAGCATACAGTTAATGGCAAGTTCCGTTTGAAATTGATCATTTTATAGACAGCTATTGAGCAACTATTCGTCCATGATAAAATATGCTTGTGAATGCAGGACAAACAAGGGACCACTGGAAATAAGGTGGGATCAGGTGTCCTACACTGACATACGGTGACGTCTCCATATAAGTGAAACATTCTAGAGTGGGAAGTTAAACAACACAACCAATCGACTTACACTAAGGAACTTATCAAATGTTGTGACAAATCCATGGAATCTAAGATATGGACAGTGAACAGTGGATCTTAACGATGCTTCGTTGCCGTCTTTGATTGAAACTATAGATGCCGAAGAGGAGAAACTGTCGACCAATCATTTTGCAGCAATATTCTCAAATAACTGTGGAACATAATTTCGACCAATCATATTGTAGCAATACCTTCAAATAACTAAGAGGTTTGCTGCTGACAAAGAAGTTGCTTAACCAAGGGTTCTTAATAGTTAAATTGAAGTCATCACTTCGAAAGTTTTACGGCCGCAATCACGACTAGGTGGATCGATATGATAAATCCGTAAAACAGATGATGAGGGATATGTTCCCCTTGTCGCATACCTAATCCCGTCCCACTTTTTTCTTGTTTATTACTATCATCCATTGTGACTTATGCCCGTATTTGGTATGTGACACGGTGTGCCATCATGGCCTGGTTGATTAACATGCTATATTTGTATTTAACAGATGAAAGATATGTCCCCCTTGTCGCATACCTAATCCCGACCTCCCCTTTTCTCGTTTATGACCATCACCGATTGTGACATTCTTGTATTCGAAAACTTGTGGCACGGCGGGTGCCGCGCGCGGAGCAGGAGTTGCTTACTCTTCTGGTGCACCTGAACCCACCCCCGGTTTTAGTGGGGTTTGTGTTACCATTGAAGTTTAACGATCGCCATCATGACCTGGTTGATCGTTATAAAATATCGATTTTATAGATGAGGCAATTTGTCACCCTTGCCATACACCTAGTCCCGACATTTTTACCGTTTATGACTTACCGAATGAGACATTTTCTCGGATTTGAAATAAAGGTTACACGGTGGGTGCCGCACTTGGAGCGGGTGTCATGCCCTTCCGTAGCCTGAACTCACATCCAATTTTTTGTGAGGCCTGTGTTACTCTAACAAGTTTTACGGCCGACAAAATGACCTGTTTAATCGTTATTAAATACCCTTGTCGTATACCTAATCCCAAACTCTTCTTCCCGATTGCGACAATAACCGAATTAGACATTTTCCCAAATTCAAAATATAGTGACATGGCAGTTGCCGCGCACGTAACAGGAGTTGCTTACCCTCCCGGAGCACCTGAACTCATCCCTGTTTTTTTGGTAGGGGTTCGTGTTACTTTATTTTTCGGTTTTACACGTCTTGTTGTGTTGATAGCTGTTTGTGTTGTCTCCTTTTTGTTTGGCCATGATTTCGTCTGCCTTTGGATTTTTGAATTATTGATTCCCCCTTGGTATCTTCTACAGTCAACTTTTTTAGAAACATAACGTGGATATCGTTACCAATACTGTCAGCTAAAGTGAATGTTTTCATATGCTGTGGATCATGTCATTTTCGTTACCTAAATAAGATATTTGAATGAGTTAAGTTATACTTGCCACAGATACAAAATTCTTAAGATATTTAAATCATCTGCTCGCTTTTACAAATATCACCGTTTGCTGTTTGGAATGCAATGCTTTAATATGATATAAATTGGAGTATGGGCACGTGACGATTTGTATCATAGACATATTACTATTTCAGTATGGGCACATTTGCCTATTATGACAAAAAATGCCTGGTTATTCAGATTGAAAAGACGTCGACAAATCAATAATTTCTGAATCCATATTCTTACAATGCTTAGGTGGTTGTTGTTTGACATCCCACTTAAGATTTTTCCCCTTATACCGAGACATAAACCTATGACAGTGGAGGGCTATAAATTTGGTCTAGGTACAATGCCTCCTGTACGAATTAAACCACATTACATTTGTTGTCAATAAGCACGAAAATCCAATTAAATTGCAGCACACTTGTCAAATAGCAAATCTTTCATAGTAAACCTTAATATCCCTACAAATGCATTGTTGCTAGATATGATCCAAACTGGTGTTCTGAAATTAAAGGAACGTTCGGGGAATTAAGAAACAGACAAACGTGTCTTTACTGTTCATAACTGAAGCTTACTAAAAATTTACGCTTTACTTGCAAGAACTTCATCCATATGGAATCACATGTAAAAATAAGGCTCTCACCTGCCACTTTGACCTGATGGTAACAGCTACAACAAAGCAAAGACTTACTTTCCATAAAATTTATGGCCTCCCAAAAATTGGTTCTAAATGGTGAAACGCTGTCCTGCAAGACAACAGTCCTGCACAAATTCCAAGATCAATACAAAAAGAATGTCTTCATGATCTTGAAGTGTATTAAGTGGATCTCACTTAGGAAACCATTTCGAAAAAAGGAACACCAGCATTAAGTTTGCTTATCGCCATTCTAGGTTATTTTAAACTCTTAAGAGACCGATTCACTAATCAAACCAATTTTGATTGGTCACTTTGGTGATCTTAGTAGCAAAGTTCCCCTGCATTCTCACTCTGTTATGTTCTTAAGTGTGTAAAATATATCACAAAAGCCAAATATATCTGAATCATTGTTTAATGCACAAGCAAACATTTTTCAACTAATTTAAACATAGGAATTAACAATGATACCAAGAATCAAATCACTTTCCATAATCAAAGGAAGGGACATGGATATAAAACAACTTGGTTAATCTTAACATTTTGTATATAGGTTAACAATGCTCATAAAAATGTCACAGATTGTATACAGAATTTTCAAAGGAAAAAAAATAGATTCAAGTAAAACTAAATTCATAATCTAGGTAAAAGGTTAAAGTAAAAACATAAAACACAAATAAAAAAAAAAAAGCATTTCAAATTTCTGGTTTCCAACATGTCTCAAATTCACATCCTCAAACTGAAATCAAGTTACAGTAGAGTTGGTCTATAACGAAGTCAAATGGGATTGAATTTTGACTTTGTTATAGGCAGCCTTCGTTTTAAGCATCATAATTACTACATAAATAGATAAATAGCAATTCTTTTTGGAGATTTTATTCCCCTACGTTATAGCATTGACTCTGCTTTAGAACGACTCTACTGTATTTCTTTGTCTTCAGACTTCGACAATAAAGTACATTTATTCTTCTCATAAGAGCAGTTTACACATGTCATTTTTTACGTTTTTCAGCAAAACACCGTAGGTTCATAAAGTAGGTAACCCAGTGGTGTTTCCATCACAGATCAATCATGTTTGCTTGAATCGGATCCAAAAGGGCATATACATGTATATATATATAGTTCTAACAGTACCATTCTAGTGTACATTGCAAATTGGCATATATAACACCAGCCAAAATAGTCCAGGAATATATACAAAACATAATATTGAAAACTTACCAGAATCTAACAAAAACTACAATAAAATCATCTCTCAATCAAGTCATAATATGGTAAGATAATTGCCATATCCAGGGTAGAAGAGACATACAAATCCTGACTAATACATATATCCTACATTCTAAAGATTACATATCAAACTGAATCATAACACAGTTTGGTTTATTATTTATATAACTTGATTTATTTGCCTTCCCCCTTGTGACATCAAATTCGTGTGATAAGCAAACATGCACTGTAGTATAGGAACTACCATGCTTTTGTATTTGCGGGTATATTATAAGGAACATGATATATTTTCTCTTTGCTGCGATAAGATATTCATGACCAAAACCTAAACGTATCACAGATGTTCATTAAAACAAGACATGTATAGATATTTCAAAAACTAATAAAAAAAAATTCCTGATTCACCTAATGCTTAAATTGTAATTCATTGGCTGCGTCTTCCCTGTAAAGTTAATATTGTACCAGTGTATCTCTGATTTATTCCAGTCGGCTTCAATTCATTAGGAAAAAAATACATGTAGTGCTATGGACAATACTGTTTTTTTGTCAGTGCTAGTACAGTAGAGTTGGTCTATAACAAATCGGCTTAAAGTGAATTCAGTGCTATAAAGAAGAGGAATAAAATCCCCAAAAAGGATTTCTATTTATCTATACAAGTAGTAAATTCTGATGCTTAAAACTAAGTATGCCTATAACAAAGTAAAAAGTCAATCCCCTTTGACTTCATTATAGACCAACTCCACTGTACATGTGAACTTAAAGTTTGATAGACAATGTCCTACCGACAATGCTAGTTCTGTTAGATGCATTGCTGACAATTTTAGTTCTGTCAGTATTATTGCAATAGACCTAATAGATAGCACTACAGACAATTTACCCTTTGCTATTGTAGCTGCGTTAGATTGTTTGTACAACTGGCAATGCTTATATGAGCCGAAATCATTGCATAAGAAAAAAAAACATTATTGACAATGCTAGTATATGCTAGTTAATGCATTTGAACACAGAGTATTATATACTTTGCTGCTTTTAAAAACACTTAACATACAACTTCAGACGTTAAAAATACCACCAGATGAAAAGGTATTGATAAATGCAGGGATAAGAGGACACTACACTTTCTATTCAGAATGATAAGTATTAACCCTTTCAACCCCAAGTATCAGAATGGTCTGCTCTTTTCTATTGTATGGACCAGTCCATTTCGGTCTCTGGTGTTGAAAGGGTTAACTGAGGAAACTTGCTCACATGCTGGCCTACTATATGTCAGATAAAAGAGGTGGTCAATAAAATGAGTATGTTGCTGCTCTGCTTTAGGTTGCTTGACTTCAGACCTTGTTGGTACGGTTTCAAATCTTGGCAGAGGCAACTGAATTATCCTGTCCTTCGTAAGAGACAGTTAATACTTATTTGAGAAGTATGTGTCAGCATGTTAAACACTTCTCACTGCTAATTGACCGTCAAAGCTGAATACAGGCCGAAATTTGAAGCCCTTCCAAAGTATTTGGTGACGTCTCCATATGAATGAATGGTTCTTGGGTGGGATGTTAGTCAACAATAACAGCAAGTGAGGCGAATTAAGCCTTTCTAATTGATGTGATTTCGCATTTTAGCCGAAGGGATTTAGCCAAGGATTTTTAAGTTCTAAGAGCTAAATACATGTAACTGCAAAATAATTAAATCACCAAGTACACAAAATTACTGAACCTTGGAATACAAACATATTTTTACACCGACATGTCTAATGCTGACAACAACATTTCCGAGAATACATAAAAATTGTTTCTCATAGCCACCATTATGGAAGATACTCTGGTAAAATTATAATTAATTATGAAAATGATACTTTGTAACAAGCACCCTGAAGTCATAGTGTAACAAATATTATACACAATTAAGAAAATGTATCTACAATATCGAACATCGGATAAGAAGTATCTTATTCACGGAGCAATTAATAAAACAACAACGAATCTCAAGTAACTTTCCGTTGAATCTGAGTCACATATGACAGGTACGATTAAAATATTATCGCACATGAAGAATGTAAGTAGATATTATGTAAAAACTGCAAAAATATGGTATACTGTAACAAAGTAACAACAAATAAAAATATACAACATTTGTGTACAACTGGATTCTGCTGCAGTGTATATCGGGGAATTATTACTTATGAAAATAATAAAGTGGCTTTGAGACAGAAAAGTGAATCATGTATAATAACACTCAATGGAATCTGACAAACACATAATAAACCAAGGCATACAAGACATGTAAATTATGTGAATGAGAAAATTCTCTTGAGAGTAACTGAACTTAAGTTTGTAACTGAGTCACAAAATTAACCAGATGTGTTTGTAAAAAACTGATGCCCATGTATGCGATCAAAGACAAGTTACCATTTTTCACACTATGTCATAAGGCAAAACGTATCTGGCATCGGAAGAAATAGACATGAGAAATATGAAAGCTGGATGAAAATGTGACAAATGCTAAAGAACAAACAAAAATCTATTTGCATCCCTACATCTCCTGTATTTTACACAGGCATAAAAATTAATATGTGCAAATTAATCAATGCTGAAACTAGAATTCTAAAATTAATCCTAGATGAATTTGCACACAAAGGGACATCACTGTGCAAAGCAAATTATTCTGACAAAAATAGTCTAGAAAGCTGTAAGCTTCATATATACATATTCTGAAAGCTGAACTCAGCAATGTCTCCTCTATGAAAATTTAATGTACAAATTTGTTGTATTTACTTAGAATTGATATCTGAAATTCACTTCTCCAATAAAAATTGTGTGCTATGATCATTTTAAAAAACAATGTCAGCGAAAGTCTCACTAGAAGATTTACAATGCAAAATAAAAACACTCCATCAACATCCCTGAAATCTTGGCATATCTTCACGAAGACAGTTGGACCACAGGGCCTTCAATAAGACACTTGACACAACCTCTAATCCATGACAAGATTACAGGAGAGGGTACCCTATTTATGAATCAGGAATGGATACTGGATCTGCACTCTATTTATGGGTCAGGGATGGATACTGGATCTTGTGACCCTAAAATAAATGAGTCTGTTCAGATATTATAAGTGACTAGTAGCTATTCCCTTGAGATTGTCTCAATCAGATCAGAGAAAAACTAAAATTAAACATATTTTTGTAAGTGAGACAGGGTATTAAAAGGATGAAAAAAATATTGACAATACAAGTATTAAAACAAAATAAATAAACTATTCTTAACATTACAAACATCAAAAGCCAATGATTCTTTGGTTTACTTTTCCTGTATTTATCATATTAAGAGATAACCTACAGAATCATTTAATACAACATTCACCAGAAAAATAGACAATGAATATTCTTACTAAGAGAGAAACGGAAAAGGTAGCACCATAGCCATATTTCACAACAAGAAATGCATAAAATATTTCAGTACTCAGCTCTAACAAAATCATCAGCAAAATTAATGAACACTCCCTACTATATACACAACATAAAATAATAACCTTGAGCTGTAATCCTTATAAAGCGTGGGAAGCACATACTGATCCTGGGAAGCACCTGCGAGTAATATCATAGGGTCCATGCTAATCAAACCATAAGCAGATGGACAGAAATACTGGCCCTAAGGAACATAAAAATAATCTTACACGGAAGCCAGAGTAAAAATTTTTTTTATCAAATTCTACGATCATGACACACATACCAACATGCAATAATTTATACAGGGTTATTCCCCACCCCCAACCCTGGTGTTACTTTTGCCCTAACACACTTTCAAACCATTTCTCCCCATTTTTAATTTCACCCAGTTTCATCATAATTCCATTCAATGAATTTAATGTTTTGAATTTGCTAACCGACGATGAAAGTGAAAGAGGCAAAAATAAAAGGGGGTGAAAATTTCCCCTTGATATACAGTATACCTTAAAGTTGCTGACTACAAAAGTTAAATAATAAATGGTGTAACAAATGAAGTGTTGTAGGTCAAAATAATATTTACATGTAGCACTAGAGATTCAGTTTATATACAAATGAACAAAAAATATACAAGTTTAAAAGTCCAATTTCCAGTTCATCTTCAT
>JACSZP010034342.1:0-12305 GCA_016161895.1 Pinna nobilis
ATATACGTGCAATGAGACGTCGAAGTATATCATTGGAAAAAACGGTACATTAGAAATGTGTACTTAGTCATTCCTTTTAAAATACAGTCGAATCTTGAAAACTCGACCGTCTTTCTCTCAAAGTTCTCGATCCCTCGAAGTAAAGCTAAGGTCACGATTTTTTCCTTAATAAGCAATTTTAAGTCTCGATCTTTCGAACGTCTACGGGGAAATTTTCGATGTCTCGAATAAATCACACAATCCAAAGCTTAAAATATCTATGAAATATCACTTCAATCTTTTGAAATGCAAATTTTCGGCAGACAATGTAATTACCAAGTGTTTATATATTAATCAAATGTGACGACAGTGTCAAATTATTAGAGAATATTTGCCCAAAGGAAGAGTGATGAGAACAGTGTCCGGGAAAGGGTAGTGAATTAGAGGGTTTGTGGCGGTGGAATAACATTCAAGTGGAGAGTAATCGTACTTTTGAAAACTCGAAGTTTACCGGCGGTACCGGGCACTTCGAGTTTTAACTGTATACATGTGTTGATATTGTATATATTTGTCAACACGAACGTGTATCACTACGGGAAATAGATCAGTATGAAATGAGCAGAGACATATAATACAGAATGTCTCTGGAAATGAGCAACCTGTTAATCTTTGTCTCAAGATGCAAACTGAATTTCAAAAGTATCCAGTGCAAGGAATTAAAATAAAAATACAAGGGAAAGAATACATGCTGAATACGAAGACATTTCGCCGATTTCCCTCCGTTTCCAATGATTTCTTAAAACACAGTTGTATTACAGGATCAAATCTATTTATATCTCATTATAAACATGTATAGATATAACAGTAAATAATTTTGTCTACTTTCTGTATGATCGCATCGCATCGTATTTCCAGAACACTTTAATGATATTAAAAATGAAATACAATTTAAATAGTAGACACCATCTGTAATAATCAAATACAGATAATTTACCGTTTATAATGTGCTCAAATTATTATTCCCCAACTGATGAAAATGAAAAAGAATGAGATGTAATGAACAAAATACGTTTGTGAAAAGCTGACGCCCTCGATAACAGCTGTGAAGAATACCGCAGCGTTATCCATATGTAGGGCAAAAGTCACAAGGTCAAGGTTACGAAGTCAAAAATAATTTAACGTTTTGTTAGAAAGAAAACATATGTGAAATACGAAAATCCTATCACTTACCATTCAAAAGTCATTGCCAATGTTAAGTTCAAGCAGACAAACAGACCAAAAACCATATGCCCCCGAAACTATTTCTAGGGGCATAAAAACGGATCGAACCTTCCCCTGCAAACACGGGGTAGTACCTGATGCTACAGTAACATACGGGCGGGTCACGAACCGGACTTGATCCAAGAAAAAATGAGCCGGAATAGTCCCGGAATGTGTGGTAAATACATACTGTATTTGAATATAAAAGTTGGCCATAGGTATATGAAAAGAGGAAGTACGGGCTACCAGAGGTCGCTGCGGGTTGACGAGGTTTTACGCTTCAGGTTAAAGAAGGTTGTTTTGGGTTATTGCAGTTCGATCCGGGTCAATGCGGAATTGAAATTCGTGCAAAAATTTTGAACATAACCAAAAGATTTTCTCCGCCGTATCACAGTTTCGGAATCCATCAGGAATTGACATGGATTACGGTGCGTGTCTATACAGTTTTACAGAGACATATCATCTGTATTATATGTCTCTGGGTTTTAATTCCGTGTGGACCCGATTCAAAATCCCACCGTGTGTGACTGTAGCATAAAGGGTATGCACTAACACCTCGTTGACTTGCATACATGATAAAAATGAAGACAAACATTTAATTGTATATAGAAAGTTTTTATTTAATGTTTGAAGCACCTATATAGAATAACTGTGTTTAGTTGCTAAGTAACAGTTACAAAAATTGAAATGCGCTGTATAATGACACTCAGACTAGAGCATATTCATATAAAACATTTTCCCCTTACATGTTATACAAAAAGTCGACACTCACACATTCGCTCTCGGTCACCCTTTACCAAAATAAATGAATTTTGAATGAAAATTTGCCGTCCCTACAAATTAAAATACGATTGACAAGTATTTCAAATGTTGAAATATCTTTTACTAATTTTGTTTTAAGATGAATCATTCATGCTTAAAAATGCTTTGGTGGAAAAAATAAAAAAAGGTGAAAATTCACTAACATTTTCTTTTTGTAAAGCCCATTTGCAGATATACTGAATTGGCAAGCTCACGTGAAATCTGTTCTGAGAGGATTAATGCACATAAAATATCAACGAAAAACAGACCATGCAACCCCTCTCCAGACCATCAGTAGACTGGTCCAAGTAAAGAGAAAAGAACAATATGGATTAATATAAGGGGTGTGTCCTCTTTGGACGCTTCTGATTAGGATAAAGAATACAGAAATATACATTTGTGTGAAATATAACCAAATGCACTGACGTAACACACGTAGATATCCTACGAAGATACGGATAACATTTTACAGCTATAACAGTATACGAGATATTTTCCTTTGGTCTTTTAGCATAGGTTCATACAGGACACGAGCTGTTCACTGACAGACTTAACATAGACGTCTTGATTACAATTGGGAAAAAACCAACGAAAATTGCTATACAACAAGGTGTTAATAAAGGTTTAAGTCAGAATATATATATGTACTACATATATCCGTTTCTATAGTGGCATTACATAATAACTATACAGACGTGAAAACAATTATTAAGGATACAGATTTACATGGAATTATTGATTATAAAGCTATAGGTATGGATAGGAGATTGATTGTCACAAGGTTTGGTCCATGTAGTAGAAACGTTTTTCATTTACTTCCCAAATTTTGCTTCCATTTGGATTTCAACCCAGATTCTTCATTAAAGCTTTCTTCCAAGTATAACATAACATTTAGAGGATAAGACTAGTTTTTAGTTTTATAAAGTAACTCTACAATAAAAAAAACCAACAAATGAACACAAAAGACTGAACTGATAGTGAGTGGGGGTTAAGAGAATGATTTCAAGTGATGTGGATATTTTACCAATGAAGTTGAAATGCCACGTACGTGATCACAACTGTTTTAATGAAATTTACTTCACAACAAATATATTAAAATAGATTCCGTGTTCTTATCAACCTTACGAGTTCAACATTAAAACGAGAAAACGGAGTAAAAAAAATGAAAATATCTTCAACAGAATGGTGGTGAGAGTAAATCAATACACAACTTAGAACCAGGAAATTAAACAACCTTAAACAGTGGCACCATGAAAATGAAAACGAATGATTTTTATGGAAAACAGATAAAATGTAGTTATATTTATTCTGCGCCTTACTTCCTAAACATGTTATGAGTTACAAAGACCCCCTCCTCATTACTCCACTTTAAAACAAACGTGTACCGTTAGACGTGTAATAACTTGACAGAATAGTAGAATGCTAATGCAAAAAAAGTACACGACATCCTCGTACCAGAGGCAGTGATATTGCATAATTCACTGAGCTAAGGTTATCAAAATGACATCAACAAACACGGAAAATTTGTTTTGATTTTGAAAATACAAAATTCTTACAACCATGAAAGACTGCACCAAATGTACATGTGTTTCTATTTGATGAAATGTAATAATTATCATTAAGGGGACATAGCAGTAAATAGACAGACAATGAGTATACATTCACTCAAGCCTCTTTAATCTGGACTCTTCACCTTCCGGGCAAAGATTCCTAGGAGCAAAAATTTTAAATTGCATTTGTCTTCATGATTGGAACGTTCCAGTAATCTGGACGCTTCATTCACCCGGATAGTTTTTTAGGATCAAAAGTGTCCGGATTATTGAGGTTCTACTGTACATTTTAGGGAAAAGAAGTGGTTGTTAAAAAAATGACACCATGTGCACACAGCTGTAATAGCAGACTAACGGTGATTTTGGAGGAATTGAAAAGAGTTAAGTCTCTAACATGACAAATTTATAAAAGAAAAGATTAACAACACCAGAACATTCAGTTCTGTTTCACGACTTGAGCAACTGACTTAATTCTGAATTTAAAAAAAATAACTTGAAACGTAACGGGATGTCGATGATTAAACAACCAAAAACTTTCACATAATTATTGATGCCACATGGAAAAGAGCATCTTTGTTAACTCAGTGCAAAGTTCCTTGGTATAATTATAGGAACGCCCACTTTAAACAAATTCAAAATGTCTACCCTATGACCTAACTGTGGTAGTACTCGTAATACATATTGCACACAAACGGAACAACGTAAAAGCAAAGATAGCAAAGGAGAAAAGAAATCGGAAACAAAATTGCACAAAAATAGTTCACATGTATGTGTACTCTGCAACAAATAATTTGCTAGACTGATAAATGCAAACAGCATCCCGATCCCGATCACTGATGGAATAATGTAAAAAGTATATCATCATTTGTGTCTCCGTGAAAATATTGCAAAAAAAGCAAATTGCCCAGAACTGTCATTCAAATATCTTCATTTCGTTTGAAAAACTAGCTATTAGTTTTGTAGAGTACATTTTGTAGAGTACATTTTGTAGATTAACAATAAGCTTTATTTAAAGTTATAAAACAGTCTTCTTCTGCTTCTGATAATAATATGCCATGCTAACAGGCTTTGGTCCCATTCCTAGACACGTCTCGCTCCACATGGAATTCACAATTGCTCTCCATGTAAAGACTGCCATCACCCCCAGTTTTGCGTATTTCCCGGCCTTTGAATTGGAATATTACTGCAAACTTCTAAATTTGCTCCTAGTATAACAACATTTCCCCCCCCCCCCAAAAAAAAATCAAAAAACAAACCTCGTATATTCCATTATGTAACAATCCCATCCCACCCACCCCTGAAAACGATAACACATGCATTTAGAATAAAAAAGTCTGTTATAATTAAAATTCAATTTTACGAAAAGGAATAATTTGTAAATAATATTCCATGCAATCTTCAAATAATAATCCCATTATTATATGAATGTCAAGACCATTAGAAACTGGGAGAAAACCGAACTGTCAATGAAAGACTGCGTGAATTTGAAGACATAAACAACAACAGATGCCTGATGAATTGTCGTTTGCTGCAGAGTACATCCATACATGTACAACCACCTTGATTTAACAGTTCATATTCTGTATATTTGCACATTACCCAACGTTACCAGAATCAACCTAAACAACAATATGAAAATTCTGAACACATTTAACGGTGAAAAAATTAAAAAAAAAAAAAAAAGAATCTAACAACTTGAATATAACAATTTGTATGTCATGATTTCGGTCCTACCTGAACTCTCGGTATGACCTTGTTTGTGTCTAACAATAATACAGCACTGAATTCAAAAGAAAATGTAAATATAGATCTACATAACATACACCGTGTATCTTTGACACGGCTAAAGCTATTGCACAAAAGTTATGTACAATGTTTTATAAATCAACAGAATATTTGTGTGCGAAACACCGCATTAATCATCCTCGTCCTTACTAAATTGAGCCTTTTTCCAGTTTATCCAAAAGTTACAATTAGTCATCCTTTGGCCGTTATTTGAACACTTTTACCAAAAGCTCAGCTGATTTAGTATCTTGATATAAACAAACTAGATTCGAATATCAAAAACAAAAAGAAACTTTAACATTTACTGTATGGTTTAACCGCTAACCTGGAAATAAACTGCAATTTTACATAGACGGATAAGCGACCAGATTGCTCTTTGAACAGAAAAATCATGAACAGAATCTTTGAAATTCGGCCCCAAAACAGCCTCTCTTAAATAGTTGATGAAAATCCCGTTCAAGTTAACCTTTTGTGAGAGGCTAACAAATATTACGACAGTTCCTTCTAAAAGTATTGTATCAAATAAAGTCTGGGTATTATCAAATAATGAAACTTTCCATGTTTTTAAATTCATCAAAACGAACTTCTCAATGTCACTTGTACCTTACAAGCTTGAAAAGAAAGTAATATTTTTGATTTTGTAAATTTTCACTTTAGTGGTATCTTTCTCTTTGATTACTTTCAAGTTTATTTTCGGTTTTTTTCAGTATATCTCTTTTTTTTGCCCTTTTTTCAACTTGGTTATTATTTCAAAGTCTTACTCATTATATTAGACTGCAATTCTAATTTTTTATTCTGACTTTGCCTGTTACATATAAGATGGCCGCAACACCATTAAGAGCAGCAGTCTAGTAAGGATGAGTATATATGCACTGGATGTATTCGATTATTTACATGCAATCGTAGGCACTTTTTAGCATTGAGCCGTTTTGACTTTGACTATATATAATATAAATGTTAAAAGATTGATACCTGAAACTCAAAAGTGAAAGTAAACCCAATCATTTGTACTGATGCACTTTGTCCTTTACCCCCATGTTAGGTTCCAGTCCAGTTCATTCATTGTTGAAGTGAATTGTACATTGATGATCATATACCTTGTGTATCATGTTTTGTAGAATATTTTGTTATAAGTTAAATTTGTAATAAAAAATTAATCTTCATCGGCCATAAATTAAATAAAATACGTAAAAACTACCTAGGATTAGTAATACATAAATCTGTAATATCTAGAAATATCAATTTTCTACTTCAGTTTTTTTCCCTGATTAAGTCTTATACATTTCATCTCATTCGTTTCATTTACACACAGTGTAAGAACGAATTACGGATTGGGTATTACTTCATTTTACGTACAAAGATTAAAATGGGGACAAATGAAATATGAGTTCCTGACCTTTGACCCTCAGGTATCGGTAATACAAGAATTAAAAGATTGTAGAATAAAATATGACAATAAAAATAAAAATATGCGAACTTGTGTCGAAGCACGGTAATATAGTTAACAAATCGTGTGTTCTGCATTGAACACGCAAATATACACAATGTAAAAAGAACATTAAAACCAGCAATCTGAATACAACAGTAGCAGCGACTATACATTAAGAAACATCTAACATAGGAATAAGCAAAAAAAAACGGTACAAGAGATAGGTATCTAGTCACAGTGCGAAAATCCACGATTCTCAGGAAGAAATAAAAAGAAAAGCGTCATCTCTACGATACAACAGATCGACAGTCAGTCAAAACATAACATATGGCTATAATGTATTCGGTATGGGAACAGAATCTTCAAATTAACAGAGATTCGTTTAACAATGAAAAAGAAAATTCTGAAGTGATCCAAATAAAAAAAAGAAAAAAAAAAAGAAAAATGAATAAAAAAGATGAAAAAAAAACAACACAACATCAAACCTTCTTAACTTTGGCTTGCAGCTATTATTTGGCAGTATGTAGAGTCCAGTCACGTTACAACAATCTAAATGTCTTGTTGTTATCTGTGCTACGATTATAATTTCACATCCTCTTAGAATATTTCATTTCTAAATAACTTGTAGCACCACAACAATAAAATATAACATAACTGAAACATAGTAAAAGCCTCAACTTTGTTGAGCTAAAATTGAAAATAATCAAGATTTATCCATCTTATCCCTTTCAACCCCAAGTATCAAAATGGTATGGTCTTCTCCTTTGTCTTAGATCAGTCCATAATTGCCTGTGGTGTTGAAAGGGTTAATGGCCTACATATATGCCGCAGAATCAACATAGAGAGGTAAAATTAAAAAATCAAATTCAAAATAAAAAGAAAAAAGTGCTGACTCCTGGGAAATGAACAAAAGATAGCTATATTTAACACTTAACATAATATAGTTACGCCCATCTCTCATCATCGAGTTATATCGCACTACATACAATACATTGGCCGTGCATCAGACATTTTCATTAGTACATTTTGATTTTCAATTACAATTAATACTTTTGATATTCAATTTAAAGCCGATTAATAAGGATACAAATACTAAAATATCTGATGCAAATACTCCCAGTAACATGATGTGCACCTTTTTGCATGTTTTTGCTGTAGCAGCCGTCTCGCCTCTACTCTTTGTGGGTCGACAGAGTACATTTCTGAGGACTAGTTGTAACGAAATACTAAAATCACTCTCGCAGTACTCACTATATAAGTCTACAGCTTTATCTCAGCTCTATAACATAGCTATGTTCTGGTACAATATTGAACAAAACAAAGGATGAACACAAAATATCTTAAAGGCAGCTACGAGATCCTCTTTGGCCTTCTAAATGATTCCTCTTCAGTTGCCTGGCAACCATTCTACTAACAAAAATCACCAGCGTCTATTTGAGCGCTTTAGGTAAAACAACAAAACTCAACAAACCAACACCTATGATTGTGATGATTGGAAATATTTCTTTTTAAGATCACTTTGTAGATGTTCTTCATGAAAAGGTATAAAAAATGTCTCTTCATATAAAAATATAGAAGCTACCCATTCACTATGCAATACTGTAGGTTCACCAATAACAAAGATTGTACTTCAGGATAAATTTGTGTCACAAATTGTACGTAATATCATTTGTAGAACAAATAGAAAAAACAACTCAAAAAAGCTCAGTGTCTGAGGCCCTAAAACTCCCATTCTCCTGTTGCTGGACTGTGTTGTAAATTCTTTTGTAGTTTCTCAATACTGGCACTTCGGTCGAATTCATCCCAGTCCTCGTCTGGGGATTCTATAGATTTCTGTAACTTTTCTATCTTGTTACTTCGCTCGTAGACAGGAGCTTTTTTGACACCCTGATCTACGTTTCCACTTTCGTTTTCCTTCTCCACATCCTCGTCCAGTTCTAAATCCACGCCTTCATCGTGAGAGACCTGACTTGGCAGCCCGTCAAAATTGTTTTTCGTTTTATCTAACTGGCGTCCCTCTGACACATACTGGGGATTTGATCTTTTCCGTTTATTTACCCCAAGGAGAGAAGCATTTTGCAGAATTTTATTCTGTTGCTGCGACTGCTCATTTGACTGATCCATGCCTGAATTTTCTTCCCCTTCTCTAAACACAGGATCGGTGCTATCCTGATTATTTTCCTTCACTTTCGAGTCATTGGATGTATCCCCATTGGAATTGTTGCTATGACTACTACTAGAGCTTGAACTGCTTCTGCTATCTTCATCCTCTCCCACTCCATCGTCCTCATCATTATCACTCCTCTGTGACTTAAACTCCGGCTTCCGTAAAGAAACTGGCTCAAACTGTGGAAACAGCCACTGATTTGATTCGTTTCCATGGAAACTGGACTGATATGGACCAGTGTCGCCTGACAAGCTGGATATATCACTGTGGTCTGAAGTATCTTCGTTGGGCTCCGATTTGATTGTATTGCCATATTCTCCTACACTAGTTACTGACCCACTTCCTGAGTGTTGCTGTTGCTTGGCTCTCATACGATGGTTGTGGAACCAGTTTATAACTGTTTTCACACCCACGTTGAGTTCATTTGCTAAAGCTTCAATTGTATTTTGATTTGGATAAGGGTCTTGATTGTATGCCATACGCAATTTTTCCTTTTGCTCCTCGGTGAAGAACACGCGCGGTCGCTTAGGAACAGTTGGGGAATCATATGACCTTTCATCTAGGCTACTCCTTCTACGGCGCTGAGCTACAAAAGGTAAGAAGTAATTCATTGGATTGGCAAATACACAACTTTTAATGTAATTTAACAAAACATGAAACCTAATAATGAAGAATTGCTATGACATATATATCAAGCAAATTGATGACTTTTGACCTGAAGAATTTATAGCCAATGGAAACTTCTTTTCATATTTGTAAACTACAAGGGCTGATTGATAAATTGTGAGCCTCATATTGAGGGATACGCAAGGGAGTTCTTTTTAGTCCTATTATTTTCTGACTATAATGGACCGTGTACCCAAGGACAGAAAAAGAGCATCCTTGCGTACCTCGTTCAAAATGAGGCTCACAACTTATCAATCTGCCCTGGTACATGTATATTAAGTTTTCATCATTAAGGTCAACTTACACCTCTCTCTCTCTCTCTCTCTCTCTCTCTCTCTCTCTCTCTCTCCATTTTGCCACTCATAACACACAGGAGAGAAAGATTAAAATGATTGCTTAAATATTATAATGTATAATTTGTGTTGTACACATATTAAAGTCAAACCCAGATATACTGAAACCAAAAGGGAATGAGTTTTTGTGTCAAATAAACAGGGTTTTTTAAAAAAACAACTGAGTTGAATAAAGCAATTTAGCTGGGAAATAAAAACTATTTCAAATTAAGTGGGATATTTCAATATATCAGGATTCAACACACCGGTAAGTGGATTGCACTGTGCACTGTAAACCATAAAAGCTCATGTAATTTCAATGAAACAATGACAGAACAAATCATCTTACAAACTAGATCTCTTTTTGCACTTTCACACCTTTCAATTAATTCATACATACAGTCTAACCTGCCTTAGCAACCCACTGAATTAAAGGAAAACCTGTCTTATGTGACCTAAAAGTGTTGATCCTAAAATGAAATTTTCCTATATAAACTACCTGAATTAAGAGACCACCTGTCATATGTGATCCTTTTTGCTCCTTCCCTTTAAGATGGTCTCTTAAAACAGGTTAGACTGTACCCTTTTTGACTTACTGTCCATATATTGCTTCTGAAGTAATAGACCCTTTCACTGTAACTATGGTCTTGTGATTTTGGTTGGCAAAATGAAACAGATTCCCAGAAAATGACGTCAAGAAACAATAAGTTACTATAACAACGTCTATGTTTTTGTGGGTATATGTATTATTTTGCCAACCAAAATAACAGGACTGTACTTACAGTTTAAAGGTCTTTAGGAAACAATGTATCTTTAAGGCATTTTCAACAGCTAACATTTGTACATCTTGCCCTGAGTCTTCCTTGTTTGTCTATGAATTGTACTAGTCAAATTTCAAAGACAAAGAGGAATTTCAATTGAAATAGAACCTGGGATTACCTTTCATTTCATTTTGATAATGCTTTAACCTCTCAACATTGTGTGGATCACTCAGCCACAAGTGCATTTTGATGAAAGGCTCCCTCCCCTTGATGCTAAGCATATGCCAGGGCTTTGGCTTTGACAACAGCTCACTAACAGAGCCCTGTGAAAGTCCCAGAACTGCCTCTCCAAACAACTTCTGTCCAAGATTGTGGAATTGAAGAACATCCTTGACCCTTGAAGTTAACTCAAGCGTGTCTATCTCTGAAGTCATGGCAACCACTTCCAACATGGAGGATGGGTAAGAGAACGTGGCCCAGCTGTACGGTGGAGGTTGGTGGTTGAAGTGTTGGGCCGGATGGATATGATGGTGATGGAATTGTGGGTGGGCATGATGATGGTGGTGGTGGGGAGTGGATTCAGGTGGCATTTGGGTCGTGCTTGGAACTGCAACTTGGTTACCATGGTTACTACTTGGTGGCTTGTCAGTTGATGGGGACACTAGCAAGGAGGAAGAAGCAAATTTTGACTTATCTTCTCAAAATCAAAATGTTTATAACTTCAAAATAGTATTTACTTTTCATTTACTAATTGATAATTCAGTTCAATGATTGATATTTACCTCTAACATTACTTTAAAAAATGTCAAAAAAAAAATGATTTGAATTTTTTTTTCTATAATTTTCCTCTTTTTTATATATATGTTGGAGTTAAGTTATTAAATAAGCCACATATATATGTATAGCGTAATTGTTATGGTTAGTTCTAACAGTTACATACATTCAAATAAAATAACTAACCCAGCAAGGATGCAGGAGCAAACGGGTAAATAGATGCTGCCAAAGACTCATCTAGGCTAAATGGAATTGGTCCAATGTATATATATAGCTATGGCTAAGGAACTAGGTATTCAGATTAATTCCTTTTTCTTATAACCTAGAATTTATAACAGGGAAGGATTAAAGAAAAAAAAATACATTAAAAAAAAACCCCAAAAAACCCAAAACAGACAAATAAACTAAACAAAAATAAATAAAATAGAGAGGGATGAAATCAATAATTATGTGACTAAGTATATTTGAATATTTCCCAATATGAACAATTTTTTTTTCATTTACAAAAACAAGAACAATCTATGTTTTAATGAACACATTTAAAAATGGTAAGAGGGATATAAAATGAAAATAAAACAATTGTATCCAATTGATTAAGGGAAATTACTAGAAAGAAATCAATTAAAATGAAAGAAATTTTGCCAAGATTTTGAAATTAATCTAGTAAAATCAAACATAACAACCACAAAAAACGAAAAAAACAAACAAAAAAGAAAACCATAAATATTATGTGAATGTAAAGAAATAAATCTTACATAAAATAAATAACAATATGAAATCATTAACTTATGAAGGAGGGCA
>JACSZP010034359.1:0-14639 GCA_016161895.1 Pinna nobilis
AAGAAGCAATTGTTAATCCATTATGGAGAACATGTATTTACGTTATGTTTGCATGTAGCAAATTCACAAAAGCCCTCGTCTCATTACAAATAGTATTTGATCTTGAGAATGGATAAATCTACATACATGTATCATGCACATCGTATACATGTAATCATGGAGTAAACGTTGGCAACACGATCAGGTTTTAATTACTAGGCATAAAAGTGTAATAGTGTACTTTTATCTACTCTGTGTGACTCATTTTTATATTTAAATAAAGTTGCAGCTAGAATGGTCACAGACCAGATACTGGATCTAGACTGCGACCATTCTCAGTGCAATTACTGATTTTTTTTATCATTACTTTTGAAGTTGAACATTAGATTTCCTGTTTCGGCGGTAAATATAAAACTAAGAAAATAATAGATGTCTTCTTTGTTTCCCTATCTGTTTTAACTATATTAGGTTAGTCTCTACGCATAGGCGGGATAACTCAATTTACAATAGTTTATACCCTAGTTGACGTCAGCAGGTCTTCGGAATCTATTGTTATGTACATGTATCGGTATAATCAACATATGGTATAATTGAGCTTTCCATAAGTTTTGTTGTGCTTGTAATGTTCTCAAATATCCATATCGGTTCAGTTACTTTATGGTGTTATCTGATGCCTTTGTTAGACGCTAATGACTATGGAAAAGTGGGATATCTGTAACATGCCGCCATCGTCTGTGAACAAAGATCTCGGCTTCATACGGTAGAATAGTGTGATCCCTCCGCCTCGCTGATACTCGAACTCGCGATCATATGGTTCAAAAGATTCTAATGTCGGCAACGACTGTTGCCACCAGGTATAATGAAAAGTAAAGGTTACGAAAAGCAATCAATTTCATGACTAACAAATACAAATTAAAGAGTTCGGCAAAACTGAACAGAAGTGAGATTAGATGTCTAGGAGTAAACATCCCCTGTCGACCTGTCACAACTGCCATGAGCTCTATATCTTGATCAAGTAAAGGGGGGTAATCTCTGAGTATCCCTGAAAATAATACAACAATTTGTATGAAACACCAAAGAACAACACAAAATTGGCAAACTGGGTGGTTATAATCATAGGCATGTGCGACATCCTGACTTTAAAAGCAAACTGTTGGAACCGCTGTAACATTGATTTGTTTGTCTGTAGCCAATAAGTGAAACTAAACTTTCGGTCCTTTCGTCATATTTAGATTGCATTTTTATCGTCTAATCACAACCAAAAAAGAAATAAAGTGTAACTCTAATTTCTTCTTTTTGATTTGAATGAAATTAACTCAACTCCGATAACTTGGCTGATACTTTTTCTTAAAGGGTCGGGATGTTGTTACTTTTTGCAAGAACAAAAAATCGTATGTTGTTGTTTTGTTACTGTTTGATTTTTCTTTTTCTTTTTTTTTATAAATATGATTTTGATTAACAATTATAATAAAAACAAGCTAAAACGTACGTGCCTTCATCTTAGATATTGAACTAAAAGGGGAGACATGATTTTGTTAAGTAAAGGTTTGGTTTTCATTTTGTAATAAGTAATCATCTCGTTTATGGGTATTTAGTCTATTTATGATATAACGCTCTATTCATTTATCTATACCGGGCACAGGTGACTATATTGATGGTTATCCGACGATGACGAGATTATAAAAATTCCTCTTCTTTCTTTTGCATATATATTTATATCTTACATATTGATGGAGGGACGCTGGAAATGTCAGACGCGTCGGCGAATATATACAGTGACGATACTATCGTTTAAAGAAACACTATCCGCAAATTGGTGATGTGAACAACGAAATGTACGTACAATTAGTTATACATATCTTTCCATACCAATTATGCAAAACACATTATTTATAATTTACAATGGAATTAAGTCATCTATACTGGATCATATTAACAAGCGCCGATTGTTTGTTTTAGACGTGTTTTATCAAATTAAGTGAACAAAATACAGTACCAATCTTCAAACTACTCAACCATGTAAGAGTCCTGTAGAAGATAATACAAGACATAAGTTATATCACTCTGCGCACAACAATTAGGAAAATGCCAATATGTTTACATTGCGTAATTACCGACATAAATATAGATTTTCTTCATCTTAATGTTGGCAGGCTGTCTTGTATATTATCATCAAAACATCGCTTATCTCGAGCGTTCGTCATGTCGTAACCGGAAGTAATGAGCAGCGAGAAATTCTGGAATAAATTGTTTTGACTATTAGGCTACTGATTTGGATCTTAAATCTATTAACTCTCAAACAGTTATGGCTATTGATTTTACTGTCATACATATTTTGGAACTAAACTATCCTTACTATTCTCTCAGTACGTAAATAACATCTTAACCTGGACCCGCCATGGCTCAGCAGTAAGCATGCTCGCCTTCTGGTCGTAGGGTCAAGGGTTCGAATTCGCGCCGCGCTACGATTGCCTGTCCTTGTTTTTTTTTTTTTTTTTTACGGATGAGACAGACGTCCTGTGTCACAGTAGGCGTCGCACATTATAGAAACCTTACTGTTCACTGTTAATGCCGAGCCCAGACTAAAGTCTCCATATAACTGAAATATTCTCAAATGAGAAATTTAACAACAATACAATCAACCAACATCTTAATCCAGTATCATATGTGTGTTATAAGGAATAACTTATCAAAGTACTAAAGTATCAACACCAATCGGAAAAGAATGTAGACNNTTGTTTTTTTTTCTGTTACTTTACACCGGATTGATCAAGATGTAATCGTAAGGTAAAGGCATTCGGAAAAGATCTGTTCGTCCTATCCGTACCATTCAAATGAAATGGCAATAGATGACGTTCTGCGATTGACGGACAGGCAGTCAAACAAACAGACAGATAAATAGACACTCAGACAGACAGTCAAACAGACAGATACACAGGCAGACAGGCAGATATACGGAAGGAGAGAGTAGTATCCTTTTGTATTACCGGGACATAAAATGGTATTCCACTATACTCAGCGACATCTTCTACCAGCTGACTCTGCCAAATCGAACAAAAGTGATCAGTTTACACGAGGAACGGTCAAAAGTTCATCGACTCTCAAGACGTGGATCTTGATACTTTCCATGTCATATTTGTTCTGAATCTTTATATCAATGATATTTTATCCTTTTATACAAAGCCCTTTATCCCGATACTACGATTTTCATCCATTTATGTCTTTTCCGCGTCACATATACTATTGTGGATGTTGGCATTCTTTCATATATAAGTGCCAAATGTATACATTAAAACGTTGTTGTTGTTGCTGTTGTTGTTGTGTTGTTTAACGTGCCACTCAAGAATATTTCACTCATATGGAGACGCACCGTGTGCCGGTGAAGGGCGACAAATTTTGCCTGTGCTTGGCACTGCTTTCCGTAAAGCAGGGAGGGTTCTTTAACGTGCCAAGACCTGGCTACTGTGACGCGGGACCTCGGTTTTTATTGTCTCATCCAAAAGACAGGGAAGGCCAACCGCAGAGTGGCACTGCGGGAATCGAACCCCAGACCCTTCGATTCAAAGTCGAACACGTTAGCCACTCGGTCACGGAGGCCCCACGTTAAAGGGTAGCGTATATATTTCTAGAAGAAAGAACAGTAAGTTAAAAATAAATACATGTCTATCGTTTGTTATTAAGTTAACACATTTCTTGTGTCTGTATTGTAGATAGATTGGCAATACAATTCAATTATAAGGTTAACATTACCTTGGATATAATTCGATATAGGTGCAATTTGTTTTGAATGAATACATACTCGGCTATACCTGCATCATAGGTATTGTACATTATCATATAGCGGCATCATTTGTTCTTGATGCAATCATTCAATATTGCTGTAATGAAAAAAATGTGTGGAGATAATCCATGCCTTCACCTAAAAACGATCAGCGCCGAATACATTTGTACAATAGATCCTGAAAAGCAAATCGTTTACTGCAAACCACACAAGAAATAGTTATTCCTCAGTAGATTTTTGTTATAATGTTCAAGAAACATACATATAACTGTCAAATGTATGTATTGATATTTCAATGGTACGTCGTAACACAGTAAGAATTATTATACATGAATAATAGTCAAGTGGAAATAAGCAAACAACACTTTCTGCCGCACTATGTCGGATTTCCCAGAACATAGCATCACCAAAGAATATGTTCTGTCTGTGTAAATTACAAAGAATATGTTACATCTCTATGTGTATTTTAATCTAAGTATACACCGACATAATTTGAGATTCCCGTTGTTTATGGCCGTGAAGAAACTTTCAATGCAAAATATAGTAAAATAAATATCGCTATAAAGCATATTTCCTGTCATTTTTTACCTTTCTTTATCTATCTAGATAGCTAAAAAGCGTGTTTTCTTTCATTTTTATACTATTCAATATTTCATGAACATATAGTATATTTATCTATGGAGTTCTACCAGGGGCCTCCGTGGCCGAGTGGTTAGCGTGTTCGACTTCGAATCGAAGGGTCCGGGTTTCGAATCCCGCAGCACCATTCCGCGGTTGACTGTCCCTGTCTTTCGATTGAGATAGTAAAAACCGAGGTCCCATGTCACAGTAGGTGTTAGCGCGTTAAAGACACCCCCCGCTCTACGGCCAGCAGTGCCGAGCATAGGCAAATTTTGTCGCCCTTCACCGGCACACGGGTGACATCTCCATATGAGTGAAAGATTTTTGAGTGGGACATTAAACAACAATATAACAACAGAGTTCTACCATATTTTATGGAACAAAAACTTATTTTGTATAATCTAGTTGCAAATTAATCTTCCAGTATTTTAATTTTGTTTACAAACAGTATGTATATCTACCGCAAAAATACCGACTGCAATTCCCTTCATTGCAAAACCAATGTTACGTGTTTCAACTGGAATTATAGATGAAAACAAGTGTTAAATGGAGGAGTAAATAAATACAATTTAGAGACTTGGATGTTCAAGTGAGATAATTAGTGTTGGTTTTCGATTGGACTGTATTTTACACTCAAAAATGCATATGAACATATTTTAGAATAATCCATGATGTTTTTTCATAATTCCATCATATTCACTGATATATAATGTCTCTGATAGACGCAAATAGATCTCTTTCAAATTTTGTTTTCTATGTAATTCATGTTTCTTTTTCATATGTATTACCATGACAATGTTTGTTTATCCGCATGCATGTTTATTTCAATGTGTGTTCGCATATAAACAAACATATAAATGAACAAACATTTTACATCTGGAAAACATTGTATTACAATTCTGCCGATATATAACTCGTAAGCATCAGAAGTTGAAGACTGAAGAAAGTCTGCATCTGCACTAGAAATCCGCCTCAGCATTTGCTTTCTTTCAGTGTATAGCAATACCATAGCCAATTAGCCCAACGTTTATATTAACCTTAATTACTCATGGGACCCTCTTTTCATCCAAAGAAAAGGAAAATGTCAATACGACTTAAGTCACGAGAAATAATCTACACTCAGCTGTCGATCCCTTCATAAGTTAATATCTAGAGCAATAATTCAGGCAGAGATACGTTAAAACTGTAACAGATCTAGACCTCATTCCAGTAGATGTTCGTTTCACATAAGTTTCCATTTTCGCAAGGATGAAGTGATACTCTGAAGTTTATTTCTCTTCTATTTCATCGTTTAACATACCTAACCTGGAGGTACCTCGACAAATTTAAACCTGATTTTCTTATTTGCCTGATGCTGGTAATTTTTTACAAAGCTTTAGTGCAGCTATCACGCCTAATATATATACATGTATAGGCAAACTGATATTTCAATCATATACATGCATCTCAAAGTCGGTCACTATTGCAGAGACAATTGATGTGTGAGAGAGAGACAGAGAGAGAGATGTTATTTTAAATCATTTCTTTAACAAAAAGATGTTTTATCACTCGTCAAAAAGGCTTTTATTTCTAATAAACATCAACGTCGCTATATTCGGAAGTTATTCCTTTCCCCTCGGACGTATGTCTACCTTCCGGCTTTGTACTGAATAAAATAGTGAAAGTGTTGATCATTTATCTACCTATCAAACATTATAAAAAGCGACAGTTTTCTTATAATTATTATATATGCAATGATTTGTTTCCTAGTCAGATAAGAAATGTTTCTTGAACAAAAGAATTTGGTTCTGCATTTAAATTGATTACCGAAGGACTAAAAACGGTGGAAGCGCGCATGACAGAAGTCCATGTGTTCTGGATTGTGGAGCAGTGTAATATATGACTGCTACTGTTTACCTACGCCAAACACACAAATGATTTAGGAAAGGTTTGTGAAGCATATGTTTACTTTAGAACAGTTTTTCAGTCGGTGTTTTCCGTTAATGTTGCCTATTTCTATCGTTAAACTTCTTTGAATACGCGTCTGTTTTAAGAGATAGCAAGTAGAAAGCATCTACACCGTAACATTCTATTCGTTACCATTTGTGTTATCCGTGGCTTTTTTCTATACAAACTCTTCATATCATCGCTTTTATTGTGTATTATAATGTATACTAACCATCAGTTTTATCTGCAGACTCAAATTCATAACCCATTACCTTAAAATTGTCTGGAAAACTTCTGTCTCCAGCTATTTATCTGTAGTTTTCCATTTATGTAACAATAATTAAATCATCATCGATTTGGCAATTGATAAAAAGTGAATTTTGTATATACATGTACTAGTAAATTCGCGTATTCTTTTTTAATTTCGTTTCTCAAGAAGTTAAAATATCTTAAAATGTCATTATTTGGTTACTTTGATTGAACATTTCTCAAGTAAGAGATAAGTTAAATTCTCAGCCCGGGAATATTTCTCACGCTTAAGTGGCCACCTTGTAGCCGAAAGTTTCAGTTAACTAAACGTGTTGGGCATAAATTGGTTGTATTGTTTGTATCGTCCGACGCATTAGGTTTTCACTATATGGAGACGTCACCGTTTGTTGCAAAGGGCGATAAATAAATGCCGATCATAGACCAAATTTATTGCCCCTCATCGCATAAACTGACGTCTACGTTTAAGTGAAATATCCCAACGTGGGATGTTAAACATCATCACAATCAACTGACCACCACTATTTGAGCCTGCGGGAAGTCAAAGTACTTCACTCCTGCTAATCAGATCCTTTCACCACATCTTTTGCAGTGCCTATTTTTACTTTTTTATTTTTTTTATTTTTTTGTTTGTTTTTGCATCAAATTCAAAAATGTCATTCAATGTAGAATGATGGACCAGACAACACAGCAGAGGTTCCAGTGTATGGGATTATCGGGAGCCCTTGATATACCTTACCCGGATGACAAGGTGATCCTGGAATACGTGTTTCCAAACCATACACGATACCACCTTCATTCAAAGACGCGAGTGGCAGATTTTGAGCCGAATAGTGTTTCTGGTATGAACTTTTCTCATTGCTGTCTTTGTTTATTTTACTCATGTCTTTCTTTTTTTTTATCAACACTTACGGATTTGAAATAAATGTAATAGGCTCTCGGTGAAGACCGTCTGTCGTCCAGGTCATAAGGCCTATAGGATGTAGTCAAAAGAAAAACAAATTACTTCTCCCTTAGTCCATGCGGAACTGAAAACACGCAATATTTGTTAAAATAAGAGAACTTATAATTTAGTGTTTACTGTGATCGCATTTGATATATTAAATGTTGTAAAAGAGATTAGAAACAAACGAAGACAAAAAAAAACAGGTGTTTAAAAGAGGTGATACAATTGTCGTTTTATAAGTACGAAGAAGTGTGAGGCTAAGAAACTAAATTTATGAAGAGACCTACCTAGCAAATAATAAGGCAATTGAAAATTACGCACAGAACGAAAAACGGAAACAACCAACAAGTTAGAAATAATTAAGACATCTTGTCAGATTTTAATGTTCACTATTCGCTTCTTTTTGCTTCCGTAGGTACAAATCATCGCCGTCCATATACACTGCGTTATCCTTTATGTAATTTACATTTCTCGTTGAAGCAGATGATAAAAACACTTGTTTCAACACTGATATTTCTGAGTTCAAATATGCTACTCGACTTTGTCTCAGTTTTTAAACGTATTTGCAATTTTAACCTTCCAAGAACAATAGGTTTTCAGCGACTTAAATCATTTCACATCATGCTGTCCTCAAGGATATTAACGAACGAGAAAGACATCTTTGCATAAATATGGTCGTGCATTTCTCACGGGAAATTAGTGAAATAAGTAAATCTCATTTAACATCTTCCTATATTTCTGATTAATCCCTTTCCTTTGGGACACAGTATGATTAACCTTATCTCATCTCTTCCTAATGCAGAGTTGAACCTGCAAAAAATGTACAATTCGTAAAGTAGGTCATCCGCTTGTCCATCTGATATGATTGATTTGTTATTTGTTTTCTCTTTTTTACGAGGAGGTACTTTCCATGTTAGTGTGTCAACCCCTGTAGCATGAAGAGATTTCAGGAAGTTTAATAAAGAGATAGCACTTTCCAATCAAAAGCCTTGTTTTAGGCCCTTTGTTAGAGACAATAAAAACCAAGGTCATGTGTCATAGTACCCACGACACGTTAAAAACCCTTCACTGCCCAATATCAATCAATGTCGAGTATAGGTTCAGATAGATCCGTAATCCGTCTATCATTTAAAGTTTTGAGCGTGACAAAATGTTCACAGGATTCAACTTTTTATTAAGTATTGTTAAAATTGCAGTATTGAAAATGTTGTTATACTAGCCACACACAGGAGGGAATATATACAATGACTAGGGTGTCATTAGTATTTGTTAGACACCCTTCATTTCCTTTTGTTGTTGTTGTTGTTTTTGTTATTTGTTTGGTTTTTTTTTTAACCTAAATCCTCTAATTTCAGAGTGCCCAATTGAAATGAGCGTTTGGTATGATAATTTGGAGGGAAAGGAACCAAGACCAGAAATGATTTTGAAGCCAGTGGCTTTATTCAGAGATCCGTTTCGGAGGGGACGCCATAAAATTGTCCTTTCGGAATTCTGGGAAACTTTGGAGAAAGTCTCTGGTAAGATAATAAAAATTTGGGCGACATCGATGATAAATCTCCCATAACATTGATATTATTTTCCTTTTGATAATTTGATATTCACTTTTTTAACAAATCCTTTTACTGTCAACAAGACAACGGTTCCAAATATATGCTTAACAGCAATTTTTATGGCCAGAGAAAAAATATTTATTATCAATTTCAGTTTTATAATTATCTTTTTTATTATTAGTAGTAGTAGTGGTGGTATTCAGAGATGTAAAATAATAATTAAATGGTTTATTACACAAATCTAAGGTCTCACATTTATGTACTGTTTTAAAACGTGAAGCAATTTAGAATCGGGCGGCTGAGTTCGCCTTCTTAAAACACTACGTCAAGATTTTTATGGACAATTTATTGAGCAACAATAATTTACGTTTCAAAAACTAGGGAATCGCCAGCAGTAATCAACGGCGATTCACAATTTGTTTCTTGCATTGTAATTGGTGTCATTTGTCAGGTGCGGAGTTCCTCCTTTATCTAACAAGCTTCTCTATTATATCCCCCCCCAAAGAACATGGTATGCATCACGAAATTTCAGAGTCGCAAAAATGTTGAACTTGATCCGATTGGTTGATATGTAGAAAAGAAGCGGAAACACGATCATATATTGAATGCATAGCGACTATATGCTTTATCATTAATTAACCCCTTTCCCTTTCTCTGCTTCGAAATGAAAAGTTGACAAAGAGATTCAAGTAAGAACCTTTTTCAATTAAGTACAAATATTTCATCCTTGCACTAGATTGCTTGAAATGTTTTAATATTTTGTTGTAGTAATTAACACCAGACCTAGCTGTGTAAGTGTGATGGACAAAATAAAACACCTGGAGCCCTGGTTTGGCATTGAACAGGAATATATGCTAAAAGACACATCCGGAAACCCAATAGGACATGAGACTGGAGTTGTAAATAATGGTACTTTAAGGATAATGGTACTTCTAATTAAAGTACCTTTTTGATTGTTCAGGTTTTCATTGTCAAATCAGGCCATCCAGGTGCATGTAACATTGAGGTCAACCCATCTTCAATAGTGCAATTTTATTCAAATATTCTTATTTTGAGCTTGAGTGGATAATTTAAAAGTAGACTTGGGTCACGTTATGTGAAACAAAACGAAATATGTAATCGGCTTTTTGTTACGAAAAAGTTAAAGGGAACACCCACATTGCGTTATAATATTTAAATCCGTCAATGGCAAGGTATTCACTTTGATAATTGTCGTTATAACAATTCTTTGTTATAGACTTTCATGCGATTTCTTTCCAAAACTTTCAAAGTCAGATCTTCAAAATACATACTTCTTCCTCTAAAATTACGAAGATGACTCATCACTCTCAATTAGCTTAATAGTTATGAATATTTGATGCGTGCTGAGAAAAGAGAATGTTCAAGTCCCTATCTGTTTGAAATACAAGCATTTGTTTTACCTTAGGGTTCACATTACTAGGAAACTACTATGATTAAATACAGTAAATTGATAAGGAAATGCAGTTATAACAGCATGTCAAATATGTGCCGTTGTTAAAACACACACCATATGAAGACTAGTTATAAATTTATTAAAGTCAAATTTAACAGGAAAACATTATGAATGCCTTTTGTGCTGACACACATTTTTGGTCTCATGTACTTCAAATTTTGACTTTATTAATAAGTTTCAGGATATCATACGTGTTTGGGGAAGACTTCTACCACAGGTTTTGAGAGAGAACTCGCCGAGATTCACTTAAAAGCATGTATTTATGCAGGTGTCAAAATGTATGGCAGCAACAGGGAAGACAGCATATCACAGGTTCTGTAGCTGTTTGCTTATTTTGATATTTAACTTTTGCTGTTGTTCTGACAGTTTTTTTTAATTGTAGATAGTGAATTCCTAATTAAAGAATGACATATTTCTTCTTAAAAATCCAAAAACATACCGATTGCATGTACTTATATGTAGACATGTAAAAACCACCGGCCTCCTGCTAGTAAGTTGGTGACCTTTCTGATAGAACTAAGGTCTGATGCAAACCAAACTCGATACGAGAGGCTTCGTCATACCAATTTTTGTTCATGGTTTATGACACCCCCCCCCCACACACACACACACACATTTTTGTACTTGTCTAAACACACAGTATAGCTATGCCATGGTTTGTTCGCTTTCAAATATTCTGTAATATTGCAAGCAAGTTTATTATGTTGATAAGTACATCTTAAGTGCTTACCAAACTCGTACTTCGCAATTTTTTCACTGTAAACGTTTCGTTCTCGTATTATTAAAAGGGGGTTTTGCCCTATATAGATCTACCATCTATCTTATCAAATATCTCACCCGTTATGATTTCGATTACGCCATAGCATTACCGGTTATGCATTAATTTGTAAGTTTTGTTTTATTCAGTTATTAAACATTTAGAAATGTTTTTGATGAACACATACCGTTTCGAGACATTTCTCACGAAGTATTTGCTATGTTTCTTATCGATACTAGGATGCCAAGGAATCAGTTAAAGCGTACGCGTTTGTCATAATCTAGTTATATCATTAAAATCCATCCGATGCCTAATGAATGAGAACAACTCATTAAATTCTGTACTACTCGGTCCTCAAAGAACTGATGATTCAATAGATACCACAAGTGTCCGATACTCATAAAACCAATACACGTGTCCCATAAGTGTCATGCTTTATATTCAGTCCAGCCTTTTGGCAAATTTTGTTCAGTTTTTATTCTTACACTGGCTGACAGTACATCAACAATGGAATACAAAGAGTTTGAGTTTAAGCAAATAAGAAATTAATGATCAATAATTCCATTTAATCATTTAGGGCGTATTTCAAAAGATTTATTTGGTTTTTTATGTCCGGGGAAAATATTGTTGATAGGTGAGTAAATATTGTTGACATACATTTGAAATTGATTACTACAAGGACATCTCAAAATCACGGACACTAAATGTTAACTTCGGGTATTCATTTGTGCTAATGATAAAGACTATAAGAACAAACGATGTACATTCACTCATTTGGTTATAACTGTGGTTTATCTATCAATAAGTTGGTACCATGCTGCATTTGTGCATAACAAAAGAGAAAAAGAAACATTTCAAAATAGCCAATAAGAATTAAAATGAAGTGAAGCGAAAAAAGACAAGAAACAAATTGAGTCTACAGTTCGCCGTGTACATCGTAAATGTATATTTAGAATTTATGAGTTAAGCCTATTCTCATGATAGTATAAACTAACAATAATTTGTCATTTCAGGTATATTCTTAAGATTGAATATTATTGTATGAGCTTCTGACTTTGACGTGCTGGTTTTATTTTTTAAACAACGATTTATTCGATGCCTTGTTGCTTACACGTTAAATAGGAACTTAAAAGACAAACAATTAAACTGCGATAAATTTTTGTAAAGAGTTGGTATTGTTTTCGTTTCTTAAAAGTCTTAAGCTGTTTTTGCCTATAAAACAATTTAATGATTAGGGCCTAATGTTTCATTTTTGTAGCCCACGTAGTCTAATATCAGATATGATACTTTTTTTGTATCCTTATCTTTACTTACACATATTTCGGTCCTTTTCAGTGGGAGTATCAAGTTGGGCCATGTGAAGGTGTTACGATAGGTGATCATTTGCACTTGTCCCGCTACATCTTAATTCGTATAGCGGAAATGATGGGTGTTGAGATTTCTCTAGAATCAATACCGTACCCTTCTACAGGCACTAAATATATGAGAGGCGAAAATGGCATTAAGTACGAACATGAAAATTAATTGCACAAAATGTTTAATGATCTGATGAAGAACCGATGAATAGCTAGATTGTGTGCAAAACGACCCACTGACGTACACTAAAAGCTGATGTTTTCATATAATTCCGTACAGATTGTTTGTATTGCAGTTGAATGTCCAACTCAGGAACTTCTCACTAACATGGAAACGTCACCAGTGTTGTATACGGTGAGGTCTACGCTCGGTAATTACGACGATTGAGCAAAGGGGCTTCTTTAAGGTTCCGACAACTGCTGTAACACGGAACCTGTTTTTTAATCTTTCATTTGAAAGACAGGAAACCCCTATTGCGGGGTGCGGATTTGAACAGATGACATAATTGCCCGGGCCCACATGTTAACAGTGTTGCAATCCCAACCCCGTGTACTTATCGATCTTCAATTTATCTTTAACTTTTTGTATGAATCAAAATGCGTGATTGAAAATGTTGTATTACCAGTAAATCGTAACCATTTATACAGTATTTTACACAATCTTAGTCCCATCAAATGTAAATGTTCTGAACATGTGTTCGTATGTTCTTAATATTTCTAACACGACGACGAGAAAATCGAGTAAAACAGTAATCTTTTTCTCTATTTCCAGACACATCAATGAAGCAATAGAAACATTGTCAAACTCTAACCAGGAACGACTATGTTCTATGTACGACCCTCGTTTTGGAATGGATATGGAATCGAGGTTAAACAATCAAAGATGGTCCCCGGGACACACATTTTCTAGTGATATAGGCTACAAACAAACCTGTTCTGTCCGCATTCCGACACTAGTAAATATTCATGGAAAAGGATATTTTGAAGATCGTCGGCCGTCATCGCACTGTGATCCCTATGCAGCCATTGAGGGACTTGTCAGAGCTTGTATACTGAAAGAATTTTAACAAAATACCTTCATAAGGTTCATATGATTAGGTTTTTTTACACTACAGTATATTTCAAACAAGTTATTTTCGTAACATTCAAATAACAGATTTATCTAGATTATAAGTGTTGCATGAACACTAAGCTAATTTGTACAACGAGAAAATAATTTTCAAGCGAAAGATTTATGGTCGGTATGGGGAACTTGTTACACAATATAGGCCCCCTTTCAAGGATGTTGTGTGATATCCTTGACCGCAATCATTTACAGTGACTACATTTTGTTATTCAGATCACGAGCACATGACATTTTTAACCGAAATTGATATTTTACCGAACTCGCGGGGTTTCTGTCCGTAGAACATTTGCGACGGATGTGGCATGCCAAAAGGGGGCGCTGACTCAATCCAGACACCTGGTTTCATCCCATTGGAGATTTGCACTTGTTTTGCAAGTCCATATCGCTATTATTCCTCAATCAATCTTGTTTATAGGACATGTATTATCGAACATAATTATCTTGGTACTTAAGCAATTTAATTTCAGTTCATCTGAATGGTAACATTGGTCATTGATACGAATGAAGGATTCCACAGTTTGGATAAGTTTGGCAGTCAAGGTAGAGAACTTTGCTCTGCCTAAGGCTGAAGACTTTACCACTATCTATTGGAATGCTCTCAATTTTCCCTGTTTCTCAGTACCATCAAAACGCATTGTGGACAATGTATTTCAAAACATCAATAAAGAGTAGGAGAATCATGCATTACTAACTTGTAAGTAAATACAATTTGTTTTCGTGTAAATAAAACAAATCATTCATTAACGTCTACGTTGTTTATGTACTGTCATTTACTATTTTGGTGCGGACGTCTAACAGTATATATTTATTGAGACATGATACCGTCGTCTGCATCACTATTATACAATTAATCACTC
>JACSZP010034372.1:0-23117 GCA_016161895.1 Pinna nobilis
ATATATATAAACGTGTATGTGTATATTAATCAGAGCTACACAAGTATGTATTTCATCTGTATGCACAAATGTGGTTTCCTTGTGACTCACTGATATAATTTACATGTATAAAAAATTGAAGCAATATTGGTTTTATCTACTAGAGAATGCCGAAATTCTCATGTATCTGCTAGTGGACAGAACATATAGCCGTATATTCCGTGCCATATCCAGTATCATACTTATCGCTTATCGTCGATCATCGCCATGTTTATCTTTTTCATCTACTTTTAAGCTTCTATATCCTTTTAATACATACAATGTCAAATGCACCTTCTACCTATCTCTTATACATTGTATCAAAATATTTCTGTGCGGTTATTTATTCTGTGTAACACTGATGTGTGTCCTACTGCCGTTTATAATGATTGTATGCGAACATAATGGATACCTATAAACTGAAAAGGTTTTCATGAATAATAAAATGTATATCTTTGTCAGCCTTTACTCTATATAATTATCATTAGCTTGAGCTTGATCTATAAGTTAAAGTGCAACTTATTGGGGTTGTATATCAATTTTCTTTTGCACTCGGAATTATTGTAGGACATACATTGTACTTTCTAGTAACGAAATCTATCCTTTTTTGCACTTGCTACTTGACTTAGATGTATCGCATGATTCCGATAACACATCAGATATTACAATAGGAGATTACAATCAGACTGTAAAGCTTGAAACAGTGATGCAAATACATCAAAATTAGATTAAATACAAATACACTAAATTATAGGTCTACCATCCATAGATGACAATCCAATCATCCTTGATCAGAGGGCATATGTAGTATGACCTTGTTTTGTTCACAAGGAGTAGATAGATGCAAAAAGTTGTTCCTTTCCATCGGGCAAGACAGTAATATCAAAAGTATTGTTAAACACTCGGAATTCAGGGTATTTCACTACTTGGGATATAGTCCATGACATGTACACAATTGCAGAGCCCTTTATCTGCGTAATTCCGCCATGATCTGACAGATATGATGACGAATGTAACAAAAACACAAATAATTGTACAACTTTAAATATAATAGAGGCATCTTTTAATCCTTTTTTTGCCGTAAGTTTTTGTAGTTGTATAGCCATATGATTTAAAATGATGGCATCAAGATATACTGGACTGGCACCAGCACTGCTTAGTAATGAACGCCGCATCCAGTAATAATATAAAATTGAGCCGTTATGTACGACAGTTGAATATCTTTATTGTCTATTCTCGTAAATATTATGTAAGAAGTCCGACTTTAAAAATCTATGAAATTAAAGGATAGTCTTTGATAGAGCTGTATTTTTTCTTCTAGATAGTAATTATTGAGATATTAAATAAGCTCTTATTCTAATATACCTTTTACCTGACAGTGCCACTGAGATTTTGGTTGGTGAAATCATACATATAAACCCGCTTAGACACACGTCGTTATAATAACTAATTATTTCTTGACGTTTCCGGGAATATCTTTTTTCCAATCAACAGACCTAAGTTTGGTGAATATAATCATAGAATCTACACATTTGTTATCCTTGCTTTGGCGTGTATGTCATAACGAAAACATATATATATATGAAACATAAAACAACGTAGAACTTTATGTATCATGTCAAATTCATAGTTTTTAGCAATAATTGCTTTTAAAGATTTTATTTAATGACCAAATCAGTTCAAAGATAACTTTTATAAAAAAAATATCAAGTACTTCATAATTATTCCCAAATGCCGTGATTTTAGCCCATAATCTTCACTCATATGGAGACGTCACCGTGTGCTGATGAAGGGCGACAGATTTTGCCTATGCTTGGAACCTTTTGACCGTCGAGCAGGGAGGGTTTTTAACCTGTCGACAACTAAAGACAGGGACGGCCAACCGCGATGTGGCTTGGACTCGAACCCCAGACCTGTTGATCAGAGGTCTAAGACGCGAACCTTTATCCCCACAAAATATCTCGCGCACGGCCATACCCTTAAATGCAAACAACATATGCGTGACGTAAGATCACACGTTCGGAGATTTTTTTACCTCACTAGGTTTAAATGGGTTCAGATAACTTTGGCAGAGATATTGTATCGTATTTGACAATATATGACTGAATAACCGTTGAAACAGAAACCGGAAATCTGGAGGCCGTGTATCGTTAGATTGTTTTCCTTTGTATTGTTGCATCTATGAAGTAGGATATATGGTTAGGATGTGCAGAATGTATTCAAGATTTTTATATTTATACATCGAAAAGCGTACAGATAGAAATGGCGGAGTGATCTTGCTTTATTTGCTAAGCTTAGCTACCATAGCCTGTGTCCAATATAAATTCATGACATACAAGAACGTAATACTTCAATACTTTTGTAATTAGCTTTTCGATGAAGGGATTTGCAAATTTATACATTGATACATCGAACTGCTTTGACTTTTTTTTCTCCATTTTTGATTAAATTCTTCTCGAAACATGTCGATAGACTTAGCATCTTCGTGATGAACGTCATATATTTGGCTTTATTCATTATAGAAAATGATATATTCTGTACCAGCATAATATAGATATCTCTTTTGATATAAAACCATATCTACAATACACAGTCATTCATTGTATGCACAGATTCCTTTGCATTGATCAGTTTCACAATGAAAAGTTGTGAACATGTGTATATTCAAATATTCATATTTTACCTCAGAGATCTACAAAGGGGAACTATATAGTAAACCAATTTCAAATTATTGTGTCCTGAATATATTACTTTTATACTATCTTGAGTGGCTCGGTTTCTTCATTCTTATTTAACAAATTATTTTACAGTTGTATAACATGAAAATGAAGCCAACACAAAACCGGGGCCTTCAACACCATTCAACAAGTATCCGCCCTATTAGCATGCCACTCGAACCATTGAAAGGAAGCCACAGAATATCTCATCAAGAACGAGTGTTCATCGAAGCTGTAGAGCGAGGAGATAAGCCTACAGTTATAAGATGTCTCCGTGGACCAACCCCTGTCAACGTTAACTGTACGAATATGTTAGGACGATCAGCCATTCAAATTGCTGTTGACAACGAAAACATCGAAATTGTAGAACTATTGCTGGTGCAAGAGGGCGTTAAGATAGGTGATGCTCTGTTATATGCGATCAGAGAAGGGGTTTACAAAATTGTGGAAATGTTGATAGATCATCCATCGATAACACTGGAGATGTTGGGACCAGATTGGTGCAAATCCAAACACAGGGGTGAGGAAAGTTCCGATTTCTCTGAGGATATTTCACCGATCATTTTAGCATGCCACTGCAACCAGTTTGAAATTCTCCAGCTCTTGCTTTTGAGAGGAGCAAGCATTCAGCGTCCCCACCAGTTGTCTTGTTCATGTAAAACTTGTCAAGAGCAGGTTCATGAGGATAGCCTCAGATATTCTTTACTAAGAATAAATTCATACAAGGCTTTGGCCAGTCCAGCGTGGATATCTCTCACAAGCCCTGACCCTATTTTGACAGCATTCAAACTCTCGTGGGAATTAGAGAAATTAGCACTAAGAGAAAATGAATTCAAAGATACATACATAGAACTCAGCGAGCAATGTAAGAAGTATGCATGCGACCTTCTAAAACAATGCAGAAGCACAGATGAGGTGATAGCCATACTTAATAGAGAATCGGACCGTGAAAGTGATGATGATGATAATCAAGGAATTCCTGACAAGCTCAACCTGTCCAGACTGAAGCTAGCTCTAAAGTATGAGCAGAAACAGGTAGGCCGTATCTGTGTATATCATAATTCACTCATCAAATGGGGTTGTTATAGATAAAACCTTGTAATAGCAAGGGGCTCTCGGCGATTTCTTGTTGAGTCGGTAAATATGATGTTATCACGAAAGTGGGGTTTCTTTTTGTACTCTTAATATTGACATTATGTTGATAATAATGGTGAGATCTACCCTATACAGGCTGCATACTTTAGACATTTTGTCAAATGAGTTTATCATGAGAAGCATACTCTAGGCATTTTGCCAATGAGTTTATCATAAGATCCCCGCTCTAGATTCTTTCACTTATATGGAGACGTCAACGAATATCAGTAGAAAGGGACAATTTTAACTCTAGCTCGTGTTCCATTGCCAATGAATAGTTAGGGGTCTTTAAAATGCGGACACATGCTATGACACGGACAGTTTTTTTTTTCGTCTCATCCCAAGATAGGAAACACCAGTGATGCAGTCACTTGGTTATGTTTCTCGACCTTCCTGTCATGGGCAAGTTTATCGCAGAAACACGATCGGATCTTAAGTCATCTGTTTTGCACAGAAAGTCACATGGAGCTAGATCCTACAAGTCTCCAACTCATACCCCTCTCTTCATCAATCACTGCAGTTGAACTTAAAAAAGACCTTAAAGATCTCTTTTCATACATGTACATTGGAAAATAAACAATTCACAAGTACAAACCTCATTTCTGGTTCAGATAACATTTGTATACGAATTCAAGATTCAGTCATTACTAAGCGATTTTTCTTTTCACAAAATTCCGGTGCGTAAAATTTCATGGTGTCATCATCAAAAATATAGTTACGGCGTATCATAATTATCAGATCCTTAGCAGACATCTCATGTCAATGCTATGTGCAGTGTACTTGATAGAATTGAATCTAAAATAATCAGAATCCAAGAGTGAAAGTCAGATCAAGTTTGAATTGACAGCTTTTAAGCACGCCCTCTCTCTCTCTCTCTCTCTCTCTCTCTCTCTCTCTCTCTCTCTCCTGATGCATTTATTTGAACCATGTACAAAATACATATCGACCAGTGCTGAATACTCGATCCTATGCAAGACGAGGATCGTAAACATGAGAAGCTTGCTTTCGTATATTTTTCTGTTCTGTCTGATTCAAGGAAAGAAACGGGTTTTACAAGCGCGGGTCTCATATAGTCCTTCGGTTCTTGACATCCTTCGTGACTTTTAACAAGGGTTTGATATCTAATACCATGTATAATTAGTAATCATGAAATTACATATTGATTTTCCTAGAACATGATACGTCTTCTTCATGTTGGAAAAGTTTTAGAATTTGATTGTATAGGTCGTCTTCCAGATATTAATCAGCTTTGGTACGTTTGAAAAGTCAGATTTATGATACGAAAACGAATACTTGATTAATTACTAGGATGCGATATCTTTCAATAATATTCAAAGAAAACGCTTTGCTTCAATTGAACAAAGTCAAATGATTATATCTTTGAGAAATTTAATAATTATCAGCGTTAACAGTGACACTGATTGAATGTCGGTTTTTTAAGGATTTAGAACTGAAGTTAAAACTCGATTTACGCCTTTAGCTTATAAATGTTTGTATTATGACCTGTTTTGTTTGTTTGTTTGTTTGGTCTTTTTTTTTTTTTTTTTGATAACTGATAATTCTTTTCTGCTATTTTTCAGTTTGTTGCACATCCTCATTGCCAGCAACTGCTTACTTCTATTTGGTACGACGGTCTACCCGGTTGGCGGAAGAGTAATGGCTTGACAAAGTTTTTTCTTTGCATCGGACTGATTACTTTGGTTCCTTTTATGTCTGTTTACTACCTTATCTTTCCACTCAGCAAAATAGGCCAGATGTTACGTACCCCGTTTATGAAGTTTTTATACCACAGCGCATCTTTTGGAGTATTTCTCATTCTTCTTATTTGTTCCTCTACGGATATTAGTACATCACCAAATCGTGGGAAAAGTAGAGGTCCACCGCCATCTCAGTTGGAATGGCTAATCCTTTTCTGGGTGATGGGTGCGTATTTAAATATTTATGTCATGCTATGTGTGATTCGGATGTTGTTTATGTGAGTAAACTCAAATAATCTTTTCTCTGACCGATCAATGACCCAGGGCGTCTGGAAAAGGTGCCGTCGGTCGTTCATTATCCGAAAAGGTCGTTTGTCGTAAAATTCCTTAGATATTCTCAAAGGCTTTTGACCATAAATTAAATGGCATAAAGCCCCTTTTCTGTGCATTTTCGAGCACTCGAAATAACAACTCTTCTTTTTTACCCGAAAAATTCTGTCAAATAATTGGAAAAAGAATAAACGAAATTTCCACTGTTCAACATAAAAACGACGCTTCAAATTGTACTTAAATTCAAGAAGATATAACTATTGGTCGAATCTATTATAATATTAACACAATTTTTTTTACCTTTTAATGTACTCAAAATAACTTATTTTCCATATATATTCAATAATACTACTAAATCCCAAAATTGTTGACAAGAATACAGGCTCAGGTAATTTGGAGTACAAAAGGAATATCATCTGTTCAATATTCAAAGGGGTGTTCTAATCGCATCCTCGAGATCCTCAGATGTTCACTTCTACTTAAAGCCATTATAAAATGTCTAGCTAGGAAATTGAAACATATTTTCGTGCATTTTCAGCGATAGAATAAAAAAAACTTATTACAGTAACCTGAGGAAAAAACGGTAAAATCTGTATTCAAATAGAACCAACTTTCTTTAAAAATTAAACAGCTGTATATCACGAAGAAATAAGATTTTTAACTAAATCCGTCCTGGACACCTGATCTTATATCATTCTGGGGATTATTCATTTTCCTGTGTTTGCACATTTTCCTTAGTTTTGTTTTCCCAGTGCTCTTTGTCCTATACTTTCATAGTTTACGAGTACGCAACAGACATACAAATCATGTAATTTTAAAAGATTGCACTGCAATTTCTAAAATGTTCACTTATGTTCAAAGCTATTATAATATGCTTAACACGAAAGGCTTTTCATGAATTTTTAACACGTGCAATATTTAGCCTTTCTAACACAAGTAGAATTAGCATCATTTACTTTAAAGGATATTTTACCAAATGAAAATCGAAAACGATGATTTTAGAAAAATGATAAAAAACGATATCCAAAAAGGAACTTTTCAATTTTTCTTTAAATTGCTCATATTTCTAATATTTAGGACTATAATCATCATAATATGTTCGCATGAATACCATGTCGTTCAGTGTCAAGGAAAATGAAAATATGAACATTATTTTAAAGGAGAAATGGTTCTTAAGTAGTGTTTAGAAGATATACTGTACACAGGGTTATTTTCGCCCCGTGTTATTTTCGCCCTAATGCGATTGCGAACAGTTTCGCCCCGTTATAAATTCGCACATTTTCTTCAAAATTCTATTTAATGAATTAACCATTTCGATTTCGCCCAATTTTGAATTCGCCCACTGACCATGTGGGCGAAAGGGACGAAGATAAAACGGGGGCGAAAATGTCCCTGTATACAGTAATTGTTAACGACCGTCCTATTTGAGGATCTTTAGACGGTCTGATATAGTGTTAATTGAGGATCGTGGGTTCTTTAGCGTGACGTATCCTACTATGACTATGGTTGTCTTGGTTTTTAGTGTTATTAAAAGGACAGGAAAGGCGGTCGCCTTTCCCAAGGCTTGAACCAATGACCTCACGATATGCTTAAAGGCAACCTACGTCTGATCATTAAGAGGTCTTTCTTAAGGACATAGTGCAGAAGATGACCTTGAAAATGAAATCGAAAACGAAAATCATTTACTGACTACTGCTATAGAATAGAAGAAAACCAAAAATGACTTTTCCTTGGCACATGCTTTCACTCCTTTTTCAGATTCAGTCATTCTTATGAAGATTTTCTTAAGTTTGCATTTCTTTGGTTTTCATGATTTCGTAAGACTTTTCGTATAAATTTTGAATACAGGTTAAGTATAAACTGTCAAGTCAATCTTTGACACAGGGAATCGAACTGTGATATTTAACCTAAGAGACAAAGAATTCATTGTCAAGTTTTCTAGACAATTTCTTTAAATATGCTTTATTGAGCAAATCGGCACGCTTGTAGGTTTTGTATTTCATAGGATGGTCATTTTGTTTTGTTTCTGCTTTAATCATGTTCTCATGTTTTACATATTCTGAAATTGATATAACTTTTATTTTGACAGGCTTTGTATGGGCAGAGTGTAAACAGCTATGGGAGGAAGGTTTAAAAGCCTACATTCGTCAGTGGTGGAACTGGCTGGACTTCATAATGCTTTCTCTTTACCTTGCAACCTTTTCCCTCCGATTTGTTGCATATCTTCAAATCGAATCAGGGAAATACGGGCCACGAGAGCTCGAAAGACAAGACTGGCCAATTATAGACCCCACATTGCTGTCAGAAGGATTGTTTGCTGTGGCAAATGTATTTAGTTTCTCAAGAATCATATATCTGGCACAGGCAAACCAGCACTTAGGCCCCTTGCAGATATCCTTGGGATGTATGATAATTGATATAGTCAAGTTCCTCTTCATATTTTTCCTGGTGCTGACATCATTCGCTTGTGGAATGAAACAGCTGTACTGGTATTACAATGAGAGCAGAGTAGAGGGTGATCCGGATGCTTTCTTCTCGTAAGTTTTTCTTCTACATAGGAATATTAAATTAACTTGTCGTTGGCAATAATTAACCAACCGGTGTAAATATATATTTTGTATCTATAAATAATGAACTTTCCAATATATGTAAAAAAGAAGCATCACGTCCAGAATCCATTTACGTTATTATAATTTCAAATTTTAAGTTTCAGCAGCTTCACAAAAAAGTAAGGAAGAAACACATAAGATACTAAATACACGTATTTTCATGGCAGGATCAAAGAATGTATTTATCAGAAGAACAATTATTTTTTTCAGACTAGGACAAAGCTATGTGACGCTCTATTGGTCCTTGTTTGGCATTACAGCGAAAAATGACTTGAAAGTTCGCAATGGTCAATACTTCACAGAACTAATGGGAATGTTGTTATTTATGGCATATCATGGAATGGCAATCATTGTCCTCACCAATATGCTGATAGCGATGATGTCAAACTCGTATCAGAACATCGAGGTATGTCTGCACTGTGTTAATAAATTCTGTTGTTGATGATTTTGCTGTTGTTATTTTTTATGCCATTTTCAATAATATTTCAATCAAACCGTGACATCACGTTAATGCAGGCTTGAAAGTTGTAGACCTGCAATTGAGGTTGTTATATCGTCTCTAGCCAGAATTGTTTTCAATTATTTCATTTGACTTTGAATTTGGACTCGTGGCGGCGGTGTTGGTGAGAAGGGGAAGCAGACTCCTCCATGGCACCTGATCCCTCCTCTGTGTTTTCAAGGGTCCATGTTTGTCAAATATTCACCGTTTGTATATTTTCTCCTAATTCTTTTTGCGATTGAGACCTTGTTATCTGTAATTGTTATATCCTTATCATAGAGGATAAAGACACTCCATCAACCATAGTCCAACAACTCAACATGTCACATAAGCTCATTATACCGACCGTAAAATATGTTTAATGTTGACAGTTATCTCCATCTCGTGTATCCTTGTGACTACAATGTACGAGTAAACAGTCTAGTTAGATAGTGATAGATTTGTGTGTGGGTGTGTGTGTGTGTGTCATTCCACACCCAATGTTATTTAAGTCAATAATAACACCAGCTTGATATATTGTGGCATATTTCCAGCAGCATGCGTCCCGCAATAAAATCGGATAAAATAATATGAAACAACACGTCTTATTTTTTTGCTTTTTATATACATTTATTGCGTGTTGCTGTCATTATATTTGTACAAAGTTCCACATGAGAATCGTTTCCGTCATTTGGAGACGTAACCGAATGCCACTGAAGGACTTCAAATGTGCTGACGACCGCTGGTAAGCGGCATTTAAAAAGCTGACACAGAAATCTGGTTTTTTTTCTCTCTCTCTCCCTCAGCCGAAGGCTGAGAAAGCCAATTACATTTTCCCACAGAACATCACTACGAAAGATCAGCCATCCAGAGATGATGTCATTTCTGTTCACGATTTGTTCACTTAAACGAACCTTAAAAGAAATTGGTTCACGCATTACATTACGTCATGAGACTGAAATGAAAATAGGTGCTTCGTACATTCTTTGGTGTATAAACATTAAGAATGAAATAGAACGAAATGGATTATACAAATGCACAGTACAGCTTGGGTGCGGTCATAATCAATAGGTATATGCAACTTAATACATTTCTTTAAAACCAAATAAAGTAAAATGTACTTATCGAATGTCAGTTCAAAACCTACACATATAGTATTTTAATGTTTATTACAGAATTGCAGAGGATTGAATGGGTAAATCGTAATCAGGCTACCACTATTTGGTAAGCCTGTTCTATGTTTCGGTGAAAAGATGGGTTTGTAAACGGTTACAATGCTATAGAGTGACCTGAATTGTTTCTCTACTTGTCACAACGATATGACATCAACAACAGATTAAGAGTATAGAGAAAACAAACATTATGAGACCCGTGTAAATGTTTGCGTTGATTTTATGTTTTGTTAAAGCAACATGTGATATTTGATATTGTTTATTTCTGTATTGTAAGGCTACGCCAGGTTGGGCGTCATCAATGACAAACTGAATATGTAGGGTTCGAGGAAATCAAAGAGTATAAATCAAATGGTGATTTTTGTTAAGAAGACAGACGAAATATTCTGCAAGTCAACAACCTTGTGTTGATAAACGAGTTAATGAACTAGTTAATGTGAATAATCTTTTAATCATACAATACAACCTTAACCAATAAACAATGTTTTAGAAATAGACAGAAAATACGAAATAGAGTCATCACAAAACGTTGATAGAAAGTGATTGATAGACATTGAGGGGAACCAAATATTTTATGAGATTTACTTTTCTGTTCTTTTACAAATATTCCGTGATCTACATTCTGTTTGATTTCCATAGATATGTTGGATGAATTATGAACAATGAAGTATTTTTTTTTAAAAACAATTGTTGTTCCAGTATTAATCGAGGATATTGAAGGTGGCAATGACGTATTATGGCTTTTTCCGTCCAACTTATAATTATACCTGATCTCCTATTTTCTTCTGTTACTGATACCTTAGTATTTCAGATCCTTAAATTACGTACTTTTATTTTAGAACCATGCGGATATGGAATGGAAGTTCGCTCGCTCTAAGTTGTGGATGGGCTACTTTGAGGAGGGTTCGACGTTACCGTCACCCTTTAACCTGATTATCAGCCCTAAATCTGTGTACTACTTTCTCCATCGATGTAAATGTGTCCTTGTGAACTGCGTCACCAATCAAAATGACGGAGAAGGAAAGTATACATCACCTAGCACCGTCCAAGTAAGTATTTATTTTGTGACCCTCTGTAAATTCTGAATGAACATGTATATCCTTATTTTCATCATATTCAAGCAGTACTTATTTAGAATATGATGATACAGTCTAGCCTGTTTTAAGAGATCGTCCAAGGGACGGTGCAAAGAGGGTCACATATGACAGGTGTTCTCTTAATTCTGGTGATTTATATAGGAAAAACCAATTTTTGGGTCCACTCATTTAGGTCACATAAGACAGGTTTTCCTTTAATTCAGTGGGTCGCTAGGGCTGGTTAGACTGTATGTTTAACTTTTCACGTGTATTCTCTTATACTAATTCAATGAATATTCCTTCATCCAAGAACTTATTCATTAGGTATAACTACTTACAAATTACTGTATAATATGTTAAGGTCTGACTTCCCCATATATTTCATAACTCTTATTGGAAAAAAATGGGTTTAAAAAGTAAACTTTAATATTTAAATAATCCGGACACTTCTACTGCTGGTCTGTTATTGACTTTAGAAATGTCATATCCTTTAAATGGAACAGAAATAACTTTGGTCACATTTCAATGATTTACTTTGCACGATTTCGATCCATAATGGCTCCAGATTCTGTAGTGAATGTATATCTAAAAGTATATGTACTCCATGGGCTTCTAGTCGCGTGGCAAGAGTGGAATTTTCATATCCAGCAAAAATAACTTTGAGACAGAATATTCGAACGAATTTATTCAATAGACCGCTTAGTATTTATATATTGTTTGTTTCATTGGCATATTTGTATGCATTTATACAAGAGTGTGTAAGTAGGTATGTAATTACGTTTTTGATGATACGGGAATATATGAAAAATAAAACAGCGTCATACATGTATATTCTTTTAATTGATGTCATCTAAATTAAAATTTACAATACATAATTTTTCAGCCATCCACTACAAGTCCTTATCCAGTTAGAATATATTCTACTGATGTTTTCAAAGTAAGTATTTTTGTTTTTGAAGCAGTATTCAACATAAAAGATACTTTTTCCGGCATACTTCAGTTCGATATTTAGCATAACGATACACTGAAACCTATCAAGGGTATTTACTACATGTGAGAGCGTTGTTTGGTGGTTTTGTGTTTAACGTCCACTCAGCAATTTTTCACTTATTTTTGAAGTGCAACATATTTGCTTATTCGCAATTCTTATGACCGAAGAGCAGGGCAGTTTTTTTTACCTGGCGATAACTGCTGTGACACACGAGCTTGGATTTTACTTTTTTACCCGAAAGATAGGGAATTTGAACCATCGACCTCACTCTCAGAAGATGAGCATGCTAGCCGCTGATTCAAGGCGGTCAAACAAATGATGACGTCACCGTGAAGGGTTTCAGAGAGTTGTCGTTACTAGTCACTTTCTTTTTTCATGCTCTTGCCATCCTATACTGAATGGTTATACCATTGATCAACACTACAAATGAATTCGACTGCATAGAATTATCAAATATTTGAGATAGTTTCACTTTTTCCTTTTTCTATTTCAGACAGAAAGTAGTGGGGCTAGTTTTAAGTTCAATAATACTGATTCATTCTACAGTGTTGGTACGACAAAAGAAGTAAGTGTTACTTATTCTTTATTATGCCAATAAGTTCTTTATGATATCCTACACCACTGGAATCAAATATAAGAAAGTCACAGCAATTCCTTTGTATCCTTCGTTCTACTCTACCGCTTTTAAAATTGTAAGTTATGAGGCTTTTAGATTCGACATCTGCTTTCAATTTTGACATATCCTACATCTGCTCATGAAATATTGTCTTCTTCATAATACTGCTCTCCGAAACTTCCATTGTAAATGTTATTAGTAGCATCAATGATTCACAAATACTTATTATGTTACGGGAAAATCAAAGAAAACTATTTCTCGTGCTGTTTTTGTGGTACACATGGAAATTTGTGGTACATATGGAAATACACTGTACATTTATCTTGATTTTGTAACTTTAGTTCATTTAATTTGTAGTAGAGTGGATTTTTATTTTATTGTTACCATATGGAGTAGTTCCAATTGGTATGGTATTGTTGTTTAACGTCCCACTCAAGAATATTTCACTCATATGGAGACGCCACCATGTGCCGGTGAAGGGCTACAAACTTTGCCTATGCTTGGCACTGCTGGTCGTAGAGGGTTCTTCAACGTGCCAACACCTACTGTGACACGGTACCTGGGTTTTTACTGTCTCATCCTAAAGATAGGGACGGCCAACCGTGGAGCGGCGCTACCAGCAGCTCGAACCCGGATCTATCGATTCGCAGTCGAACACGCTAACCACTCGACCACGGAGGCCCCTCCAATTGGTAAGTCGATCCCTTCCAGGAAGTCTTAGTAGACTAGATCAGATTAATGTCAGACAGGTACAAGTCTCAAACGAATTGTAGTTATATCTTATTAACTAGCGCATTATTAAAAAAGAATAATGGGAGCAAACCCGAGCAAATATTGTTCTTAGACCAAAGTTTCATTATTTACATTTATGCTGAAAGAAGCCAACTTCTGTACTGAAGATACTATCTTGTAAAAAAAAACTTCCTAACGATTGTTTAAAAATGAGAACCAAGCACTCTTTTAAAAGTATTTCCCATAATGTAAATATTATTTTATACAAAAAGATCAAAACAGGGAAGGTGGCACTAAATGACCAAGGAAAAATCTTATTTTAAGTTCGGGCAAAGAGCTATGCTCCATGATCTCAGAGACTATTTTGATATTTTTTTCAGAGAGAATGGAACGGTGACATATCTAACACTAACGTGTCTAACGATCAGCGGCATTATCAGGTAAGACGTAAAAACAATATTACACTCAAATCAGTGATTTTATTGTTTTATCGGGGTTTGACACCTGTTTTATGTACGTCATGTCGTGCCTAATTGCGGCTTCACACATCTGTGTCTGTAGTAATGACTTTAGGAAATGCAGTGAAAAATTCTAATTTGCAAAACCTACCTTTCCCAAAAAAATTCCTCATATACTCATATGTTTCATCCGATGAAACAGTAAATGAGTAAGTTTTATTTTCTCAGTCATCAAATGCAGTCGACGATTGGATTGAACTTATTATAAACGCAGGAAAGGCCAGTACATATATTTGTCTCACAAGTATTGAGTAAAATAAAGTGGCTATAAGATAAAATGATGCAAGTTAGCATGAAGTATTTCGCAATAAAAAGAAAGTTATATTAAGTACTATTTATGTTGGCAGATTTGAAATAAGAATTATCTTCACTAATTCTTTTAAAACGTTGACTCATTCGCCCAGTTGTTAGAATCTTCATTTACCGCTTATACAAAAGATGATAGCATGAATTTTCAGGAATTCATTGTGGTACAGAGAAAGAAAACTTTGTCAGGCAGTTTTATGAAACTATTACTATATAATATATTACTGGAATGTGTAGACACAGCACATATTGTTTACGTAAATATGTAAATACTTATAGATTCAGCAGATCTACTTCTGAATAGTCTTAGTTTGATGTTAGTTTTGTATCTAAATATGAAATGACAAAAAATATAGCAATAAATGAGTACATAAGCATACTGGAAACTTTTAGACCTATAGAACTGGGCGTGTTATGAAGTAAATCTCAACATAAAGTACAACTGTGAATACCAAACAGGGTGTGATTTCTCGTAGAAAAAAGGCAGCAAACGAATCAGATTAATTAAACAGTTAGAAAGACTCTCATATATTCTTTAAACATACAATTCACCACATGAGGACTCTAACATGCAATCTTTCAATAATTTTTTGCTAAAACGAGATTTTCAATAAATACTATGTTTTTAACTGAATGATTTTATTATGATATTCAAGAAATCGATCTAACACTTTTTAACAGTTAAAGTTGAGTTTTCAAATACATATTACAGAAAAGTTTTGCGAGTTGCTTCTCCTTTTCTAAGAAACTCAAACATCCATAAATGAGACGTGGGAATATTGTCGGAATATTTGTCTGATTTCAGGATATAATGCGGAGACTAGTTACACGTTATATTCACCAATCAAAGAAGCAAAAACAACAGAACGGCGTCAATGAGGACGACTTACTGGAAATCAAACAGGATATCTCCAGTCTCAGGTACTACGATAATTTGTCTATTATACGTCGAGTTTGAACTACAATGTACTTTCAAATTGTAGATCTCCTGTGCGAAAACCAGTTTAAATAGCGAACTAGACAGAAAGGGGGGGCTACTATTCAAGGGAACCGACGCATAATTATATATGTACATGTATATCGATACTATTTCCAAGATAGATAATTTGAAAGTTATCAAAATAATCTGTACATGTATCCATATCCCATGAAGTCGAATTTCATCCAAATATCAAATCTTTACACTTGCGACAATGATGTGCATTCTATTTCACAAGTGTATTTGAGAGTATTTTTGTATTTGATACAAGTCCCACATTTTTTTGACGAAGTCTAAAAACGCCTCCAAGAGCAGAGGAGCTGCAATCCGGAAACGTCCGTATTGTTGTCAACATTAGTCAAGATAAATTATGAGGTAGTTTAGCTGACGTAAGCTACAGACAACTTGACTTGTATTGAGTGCTTTTTTCATTTACAGGGAAGAATTGTTGATCGAAATTGAACGTGATCTCGTGTTTTATCGGTGTACAAATCATTTATGTCGCAGCCTAGTTTTCGGAAGCTTAGTATTGTTTGATTTTTTAAATTTAATACATTGAAACGCCTAACCAAGAATCGTTTTCATGATTGTCATGTTTTCCCCCTAAATTCGATCAACCTAAGTACTTTTAAGTTTTAAGTCCCACGTGCATAACACATTTATAACGCTGTTACGTGTTCAGGAACCCATTGAAGTAAAACCGTTTCAGTTTAGTACTCGACACCCGTATTTTTTATATTCTGTATAAACGAATGAAAAAAAATCTTATCGTCTTCTTCAGATACGAACTAAGAGAAGACAGGAAACATGAGGCTGAGAGGTCGGTGTCCCTTCTGAAAGACTTGAAGCAGGAGCTGCTGATAATAATATCAGAGCGACAGCGGACACCCGTACAAACAGAGTACTACGCCTGTACTAACAGTCCCTCAAATGCTGTCTCAAATTCTAACAACTTTAAGTACAATTTCACAAACATCGACGCAGAGCAACTGAAGAAAGAGATTTTGACAGAAATCCTTAGTGACATAAAACGTGACGTCAGAGATGTCATTAAGTCGGGTGACAAAGCGTATAGTCACACGATTCCGTCCAAGATTCCGTCTATTGATTCTGAATTGTATCAAACCCATTTATACACCCAGTTATGAACATATTCAAAGCTTTACTTACATATGCAAATGTTTGCATCGATTTCATTTTTAAATGTATTCGACGAATTTCCTTGTTATTAAATACTTGCGCACCGCGAATCCTAAATATGAAATACTTTGTGCTGAAAAATGGTTATACTAATTATACGGTTGAGATATTTCGTATACATAAATATAGACATTTATATATCATATTATTCGACCATGTCGATATTTGGTGACATTATTTACATTTCATGTAAAATAACTCCAAATACACGGTTAGCGTTTGAAAATCGCGTAAATACAAACAATCGAAAATATCAATATTTACAAAATGTATAACGAATTCTTAGAAATGTTGTAAAACTTGTCATTAAAACACAAGCATTGAAATACACTGGCATATACCTGTAGAGTCTTTCTGTTTCAAGAATTTTTTATTGAGGCTCCACTTTATGGGGACTATTTAAAACATTTAATGATTAAAATATTTTTTGATACACAAGAAATTGAGTTATTCAATGTAATTTCTTTTTACCCCCTTGCTGTGTAAACCAAAAGATTCCACGCTTCTCCAAAAGTTCCTACAAAACCATGTAAATGAAAATATAAGACTTTATATAAAGTCTAGTGATGAGTAAACCAAAGCTCAGGGGCCCCTTATCCAAAATACCTTTCGAGTAGATTTGCTCTTAATCGTATTTGACAACATTCTTAATTTATCACATTTTTGTATATTTAACGATAAAATAACGATAATGGTTATTGAAATGTTGGTTTATTGCAAATAAAAAATATGTAAGTATGAATGTTCAGGAATTCATTATGGTACATAGAAAAAAAACTTAAAAATAAAATTAACTTATTCTCTGAAATATGGCTTCACAAATTATATTCATTGGATTTCGTTTGTTTCATTGCATTTAGTTCATGAAATAATCAATACATTTGTATTAAAATAGCATACACTTACCAGTGATTTTATCATAAGATACTCTGTGAAAACCGCCGCTGAATTGTGTATAACTTCATTTTCACGAATAAATTATTATTGAGGCTATATTTATTTGCGAGCATAAATTTTCGCCATATTGAAACATATAACATTATGACCTATATATTGTATTTACCCGTCATGTAATATTTTTAGGTGAAATCTTTATTTTTCTACCGTGGTAGGTTTTTTGATATTGCGTTTTATTTATTGTAAAATTGTTAAACGATCCAATCACTGGATGTACATGGACGTTGACGTCATTGTGTGAATGTAAAAAGCTTATAAATTTTGCCTGGGCTTAGCGCTAGCAGTGATTGTTCAGTGAAAGTTCTGACAATGAGTGTTACATGAGCCCTCGATTTCTTTATAATTTTCCTAAGGAAACCTTATGTATATTTTATTATCTAAATAATATATTCTCATAGTAACGAAGTTTGCTTTTAATATGTTCTTTGTCATGTAGTTTGTATTTGGTGCTATTGATTAAAATTGTCAACAGAGTAGTTTTTCAATTAACTTTATCTCAGCTTTCGCAGTTATTGTGTGAAAATTTCCCTTTAGAGCATTATTTCAATGGTAGAATCCCATTCTATAAATAAGCGTTCTTCCGTAGGATTTCCACGTGATCGTGCGTCGGATGTAATGTATTTCGAACCCGAAGTTATCGTTATTCACTCCCAAGACTACACAATAGAAGTACACGATGTTGTAGGGTACGGTAATTCTACACAGTGCTCCGGAGAAAATACGAGAACCTGGACGTATGAACTTTGATGTCGCACAATATTCAAAAATTAACGCTAGTTTCAACTCACTTGTACTCAACTGTAAAGCAAAGTCACATCAACACAGCGAAAACAAAGTAGACCTTCGTGCATCCTTGCCTTTGGCAGTTGCCTGTATTCAAGCTTGACATTATGATTTATGCACATACCCCCAACGGAATTATGATGTATCGGTTTAATGGATACGAGTTATATCTTAGGATTTTTCCTGTTATGGTCTCAAATAAAATGCACAGTAAACCTTTATAAAAAATTCAATAAAGGAGTAAAGAAATTTGACTGATCAATGGAGACGGGTGGTTAAATGAGGTTAATTTAAATGCGGTTGAATAGATGCTGACAATTGAAAAATGGTGTCCGCTAGGGAGGATCTGATTGTATATTTGTTTATTGACAATTACCCAACGAAAAGAACATTTATACGTTTGCCAAAGCTAATCGACTTGTCAAAGATGGTGAGTTTCTGACGTGATGTGTTCATTGTTTATCATCACTGAATAATTCACAGTTCAAGAATCGTTACAAATATAATGATAAAAACATTAAGAACTAATCGTTTTTCCTTCCTTATATTTATATCAAGTCACCTAACAACTTTCTCAATCCTATCATTTCGAATCTCTGACCTCCTTATCTACCCTTAAAGTATCTGTCTAACCTACAACATTCCACTAACTGACAAGCATTGTTCTAAGCGACCTCTACATTCCACTTGAGCTGGGATAAGCTATTTCCATTGCATAGTGCTAATCCTCAGACTAGGGGAATAAAGCTCCATGCACTGACATTGAGTCCGTTTGCTTTTCTGGATAAAGCTGTGATCACCGAGGTTCCGATTTACAGCAAGTGTCGGTACTTTAAAAATCCCTAAATGCTCAAAGGCTCTAAGATTGATCAAAGGCCAATTACAGTTTGAATTCATTCGCCGCCTTTCGGTAAGGTCTTGTGAGAGAAATGTTTGTGAGTGGGGCGTTAAACGCCAATACAACATCAGCAGCAGCAGCAACAACAAACAATTTACCGATTGATAAATCTACGGAATGTTTTTTTTTTCAGATTCAGATTTCAGAAAAACATTTAATTGCTGATATTGCTGTATGCAAAGTGAGTTACGCATTTCCGTTTGAATATATTGCATAAAAACAATTGATCTTTTACCTAAACTTTACGAAGCATTATATACTTCGTCAATGGACGAAAGAAAAAAGTAGCATTCAATAAGGGCTGCTGCTGAAATTTGATCTAATTACCAATAAGGGGTCCAGCTGTTATATATCTTTCAAAATTAGCCGACTTTAGATATAAGCTATCCTCGTATTAATATGGTTACCAAGCCCCAGAGAGTTTTGGTTAAGTGTCCCATAAATTTTGGGTTAACTACCCCATCAACCTTACTGTAAAGGAACTGAATTTAATCCCATATTTTATTTCAGTAAGTTATACTCATTTTTATATTTATTTCATTTAGTCAAAGCCAACTACGAGTTCTTATTCAACCAGTTGATGGACATATGGGTCCTATCGATTTAGGCAGTTGATTTTGCATACACAATATTGAATGTTTATACTGGTTCCCTCTTTGTTAGATAACATTTCAGTTAAACTTTGGTGTCCGCCTGAAGTAGTGGAGGGGAAATATTGGCTAAAGAGTTTAGGGTAATGATAAAAAACATCGGCCCACCGCGAATAATCGGACATATTTTCTCGGTTAATTAAATTCCAACACAGCCGACTAAACACCGCTGCTAAACTACATGGTTTAAAGCCTGGTACTCTTACCAATGTGCTTCACGTGTACCGGTCACCTTAAAAAACAAGTTCTCTGATAGAATATCGATGCGTTAATTTGCTATTCAATACGCTGCGTGCAGATTTTGACCGTGCACAGTTTCAAATTCCCAGAAATGCAGATAAATCATATTTAAAGTTTCAAACTTGACAAAGTATTGACAACATATTAATTGGCATAGAATTTGATTTATTGGCATGTTATTGCGACATCTGACGCCATCGTGCAATTTAATTTTTCCAGTATATCTTTACTCTCTTTCTTTTAATTTAAAAGTTTGATTTATTCATCGGATACGTGAAATGATTACCAAGACTGATTTCAATTATTCAAAATCGAAATCATAGTTTTAAAATATACCTTACTTAAGTAAAAATTGACAATATGTCATTTAAGTATTCATGAATACTTCGTTGTCAAATTTCTTACTGTATAAGCAATAGCCTTTTGATCTCGGAAACATTAAGGATCTTTTTGATTGAATAAAGAAACATATAAAACACGTCAATAACAATTAATTTATTGTTGAACATGCAAACTGTTTTTCCTTTAAAAACGGCATATCTTCTGCACGATGTCATAGAGTACGAAATGACAGCTACTAAGTTATCGTTCAACTGAGTTATTGTCGGGGCAAAATAAAAACTAATCTGTCGATTCCTGGGCCCAGGACTATAGACACAGAAAATTCTCTGACAAATGTTATTTCTAAATCGAAAAAATATACTGTTCAGCGAAAGGTTAAAAAATTGGTAAAACTACTACTTTCTTAACTGTTTCTTTGAACCTTGGTTTAGTTCTGAAATATGCGTTGACGGTAGAGACACTGCGGTTACCGTGGACGGTAATACAATAGTTGCTATCAAGAATTACTCAATTCTAAAACGGACCATACTTAAGAATTATATCACTTGAGAAAGAATTTCATTTGAGAACAAGTTTATTGCCCACATCATCACTCAAGTAAATGAATTAATATTCTCCAAATTTAAGTAAAATTTTACAGTTTAGTAAAACTTGTTTACGTTTGGTTTTATGGTTCTCTGTCCTGGACACAGTCCTCTGATAAAACAAAACTGGGCACCATAAAAGTTGAGAATTGACTCAAGTCCGTGAATTCAGTTTCCCAGTCAATCAAAATTCAGGAATAGGTGGATTTGCGAATATATAACACTTAAGTAAATTCATAAGTTTTATTGTGCCCAGCCCAGAGGTTGAATTTCCTGCTCAAACCGTGAGTTCATGGCCAGAATAAAACTAACATGTCAGAAATGGATTTCCGTCGTAATCGTTAGAGATAATAATTATTACCGAACAAGTAACCAAGATTTCATGTCTTGGGCCACTGTATATGTTGCTAAGGTCCCGCTTCACAATTAACACGAGGTATCCGTAGCCCCTGCCCCAGGAAATGCATGAAACATAGCTAAAATGCTTGAATTTAATCAAAGTGGATTAAAGTCGATGTATGTAAGCTTTGTGAGAGGTAAATTATGATTTAGAAAGCTGATTTCCGTATAATTTAAAAACATAAGGGGATGTATAGTTTGGAGTAGTGATGATGCAACAGTACTAAAAATGGGACTGGAAATCCCTATACTAAAACAAGTCATGATTGTAAGCGCATTTCCTGATACCAGCCAGTGAGAATTTGCAAAAAAATTTAAACGTGAACATTCTTTATTTCTAACAGTAAAATCAGTGGAAGGTTTCTTCTCAGGTGAGCTATAACTTATAAACAGATCAACTCGTATAAGTTCATGGTGCACTTTTAACCGTTGGAAATTTCACAAATGAATCAACGGAAGATTAAAATTGTTAAGTGAGACCTAATAATAGCCATTTTAATCATTTCGTGTTCATTTTTGCATTTTTATTTATTACAGAGTAGCTTAATAATAATTCTAGTGTCCATTTTGTTTTCTTTGCCAAAGCTCGAGACTTAATGATTAAATAATTAAGGAGATACATCTTTTTAAAGGCATATGCATGCTTGTTGACTTTAAGAGTCTACTTATACTATATTTGCTGTCACAAGTAAATTGTAAGACATTAATTAGACGATGATAACAGCGATATAAATATTAAACCTTTGTTACAACTTTGATCTGTTTCTAATATTCCGAGTATCTTTTTTCATTTGTTGCTGTTGTTTAACCTCCCACTCGAGAATATTTCACTCATATGGAGACGTCACCGTCTGCCGGTGAAGGGCGACAAATTTTGCCTAAGCTTGGCACTTGTAGCCGTAGAGCAGGGAGGGTTCTTTAACGTGCCAACACCTACTGTGACATTGGACCTCGGGTTTTACTGTCTCATGAATTCGAAAGACAGGGACGGCCAACCGCAGCGTGGCGCTGCGCGGATATGTTTTGGAAGTACATGTAGGTGGTGGAGCGATATCGTGCAGATGTTCAATGGAATTTTGTAAGGTATTTCCGACCACCCTCTGCTGCAGGTTTTTTTTTAATTAAATAACGTTACTCAAAACTAGCTTTGTTTTATTAACCATTAAAACTTTAAATGTAATATAACTTTGTGAAGAGATATCGGTCTCCAGTTTTCAGATATTCTCTAGGCTCATTTTACTTAGATTAAGCATATGTTGTTATATATGATTGGTACAAGGTAGGTGCTCTTGAGGACCGTAGTTAATAACAGAATAGACAAAACACGTCCATTGTGATCAGCGCGTATTCACAGACTTTAGATGGCTGCCTCACCATGAGGTACAGATAAGGGAGGTAATTCCCATGTACAAACAAAGGGAAATAACTACAGTCTGATATATGATTACATGTATAGTACAATACATTACATATACATGTGTATTATACAGACAGTTCATCCTAAACAAATGTACATGTATCTTTAAATGATCGCAAATTGATTATCCAAGATCTATTAAACATCTAAAGTCATCATATTCCTGGCAATATATATGATATTTTCATATGGTCAGACTCCGTTAAATAAGGGGCAATTTGGTTGGTTAAGAAGGTGTAGGGAGAGGGGAGCTGCTATTTTGATATTAGATGTT
>JACSZP010034374.1:6229-17192 GCA_016161895.1 Pinna nobilis
GAAATGGAAAAATGACCTATTTCTATGATTTTAAAGTCCCATAATTCTGGCGAATATTGACGGATTTCGGTCAATTGTCGAATTCATCTGAGATCTTACTGACATAAAGCCTTACACCAAATTTTGTTCAAATCTGATGAAAAAATCTCAAGTTTTTTGACAGAAATATTTCATTTAGGTTTTGTTTATAATTTGTTTTCTCTTGATGGCATTGCTTTAAATTGATTAATTACACAATCAATTTCTTCATTGCTAAATTTTTTGTGAGAGATTATATTTTCAATTTGTTTCAAGTATAGCAAATTGGGAATTTTGGATCACTTTTTGAGAAAAAAAGATACTATTTGGAGTTGGGAATGGGTCCTTATAACGGACCCAAATTGACAGGAAAAAAATCCCTGGTCTCTCACCTGTTGTCAGTGCAGGCTTGAGTCTTGTTGGAACCTAAGTTGATTACAGTATGTGAGGAAACTTTCAATTTTAATTACATAAGACCGATGGTCTCTTCCCAGGTACATTTGCTTCTGGGTTCCTCTACCAATAAAAATTGGTTGCCGCCATATGATTGAAAGAGTAGTAAATCAAAGGAAATGGAAAAACTTGTCTTTTGCTCTTGAAGTTCCTAAAAAAAATATTACATGTATTCATCCTTTTTTCTCTCAACTAGCAAATGCAAAAAGCAGACCCAAATTACGGTGTCGGCATCAACCCGATCAGTCGCCTGATTCAGATTCAGCAGGCCCAGCAGAAGAAGGAGCCAATCTACACCTTAGTCACTGAGCGAGGTCTTCCTAGACGACGGGAATTTGTCATCCAGGTTTGTACATAATAGTCAACAGAGTCCACCAACACAGAGAATTATCCAGAAATAAATTTATCTATTCATTGTGGCAGTTATTAAGAGTTTCATAGAAAGTTGAACCACCCTGTTAGTCTTATGGCAAGATCTCAATCATAAACCACTTCAGTGCATATGATGTACACATACCTCATGATGTAATTTTTTGCTAAGTGCGTATGAAGTTTAACTCATTAAAAATGCAAAACCTGAACTTTTTATTCCAGCAATTTTTTTGTTAATGAAGTCTAGAAAACTGAATGCATCTTAATTTTATTTACTTACATGTTGTATTATTCATTTGTTTAAGAGCTATAAACTATAAAAAAGAAATCATTTAACAATAGTGACAATATGTGACAACATCCATTTGAACATGAACATAGTAATCATTATTACACACTGTCATAAAAGTATCGGGGGCCTTTGTCGCTGAGTTGTTAGCGTGTTTGACTTCGAAGATCAAAGCGTTCGGGGTTCAAATCTGCGTAGCGCAACTCTGCGGTTGACCCTTCCATGTCTTTCAGATGAGACAGTGAAAAACGAGGTCCCGTGTCACAGTAGGTGTTGGCATGTTAAAGAACCCTCCCTGCTCTAAGGCCAGCAGTGCCGAGCATAGACAAATTTTGTCGCCCTTCACTGGCATACTGTGATGTTTCCATATGAGTGAATTATTCTTGAGTGGGACGTTAAACAACAATACAATACATAAAAGTATCGTTACATCATAATATTCCAATAATCAACCTCTGTATAAAGACCACTTCCCATTAAAGACTGGTTTTCTTGTGTCCCGAAATATATCTTTATATATATACAGTCGAATCTTGAAAACTCGAATGCGATCTCTAGAAGTTCTCGATTTCTCGAAGTAAAATGAAGGTCTCAATTTGTTTCCTTAATAAATGAAGCATATTTAGTCTCGGTCTTTCGAACATCCACGGGGAAATTTTTCGATCTCTCGAATAAATTTCACAATCCAAAGCTTAAAATACCTTTGAAATATCATCTCAGTCTTTTGAAATGCGAAATTTTGGCAGACATTGTAATTACTAAGTTATTAAATATTTAAAGGTGACGACATTGGTAAAATATTACAGAATATTTACCAAAATAATGAGTGATGTGAATATTGTCCAGGAAAGGGAATGAATTAGAGGGTTTGGGTGGCAGAATAGCGTTAAGCTGGAGAGTAATCATATTTTTGAAAACCTGAAGTATCGTAAACTCGAAGTTTATCAGTGGTCCCGAGCACTTTGAGTTTTCGAGATTCAACTGTATTTTCATTGAAATTCATGTAAATCAGATTGTTATGCTGTAAGATATTATGCTGAACATTATTGACCTTTAAACCTTTTACTATCTATAGGTTCAAGTCGATGATCAAACATGTAATGGGGTTGGCCCGAACAAAAAACTTGCCAAACGCCATGCTGCTGAAGCCATGTTGACGCTTCTAGGCTACAACAAGCCATCCCCTCAACCGGCGAAACCAGCAATTAAGTCAGCGACCACGCCTGAGGTAAGTCATAGAAATCCTTATGCCTAATTACACTGAACAGTTTGTCAGGCAATATACTGCCCTCTTCATTGAATTCTTCATGACCTAAATTATGGGCTAGTTAATTGTTTGTAACACTTCCCAGTAGGCATCAGTATTTCACATATTTTTCTACCCTCCTTTCAAACAAAGTTTTGGGAGGATGGGATAAAAAGGAATCACCCTGCACGTCTGTCCATCTGGTTACGAAGTTCTGTAAGTAGATTTTAGTGTAAGGGATTCGGCTTTTGTATTTCATACATACTTTCACCTTGTCCAGTACTACAGTTTGATACCAAGACATTTGACCTAGTGACTTTGACCTTGCTATAATTATTTGGTTAATATGTTCTGAAAAGCAAAATCTGTTGAGAATTTGTCCTTTGCTTAGAACTACTAGGACTCCGTTACTGTAGTGGTTGATGCCCTACTGTGATCACCCTGCCTTGCCCAAAGCACTCTCCTGCCTACTTTAAAACTTTTTTATTTATCATTTTTTACAGGGTCAAACAGGTGAGAAGAAGGTGACATTCCAAGAAAATTCTGAAGAAGCAGGTAAGTCCAGGTGATGGAAAATACCTGATTAATTCTTGCTCTGTCTCTGAAATACCTCAATGAGAGTCTTCATGGCTCCTTTGTGTGTATGTTTGCTTCCGAGGTGTTTGTGGGCTCAAATCTGTGCCGCGGACTCCACTAGTTTTTCCTGTCTTACTGATGAGACAGTTGAAATCAAGCTCCCATGTCACAGTAAGTATCATCATGTCAAAGAACACCCCCCCCCCCCAGCATAACAGCCAAAACTGCCAAGCATAGGCCAACAGCATAAACCTTTACCAGTATATGCTGATATGACCATGTAAGTGAAAGATTCTTTTAACCACATGACAATCAAAACACCTGCGTTATTCTGGGTCTGTCTTTAAAGTTTAATAGTATACCTTATACAAAGATGCAGAGAATGTTGTCAGATTTCATAGAACTATGCAGTAAGGATAAGCTTCACATAAGCGATGACTATTTCGTTTGCTATGCAACAAAGGCCTTCATTGGAATTAATGATAAACTGCTTCCTGTTCTGTATATTGACTAGGTAACTAACATGTTGTAATTTGGTCATGGTATTGTCTGTTATGGATTTTTTAAACTTTGAATGCCCCTCGGTATCTTCTACTTCCCATTTTGTTTAACACACTTGTACTTAATACATTTGTGATCTTCCATTATAGCAAGCGATGCACTGAATCATGGGAAGACTGGACGACAGTTGATGCCGGGACTCCTGCTGTTACCTGACTCCAATTATCCAGGTGGGACTGGACTGTGTGTGGACAGGGCGGGACACCTTAATTGTGTCTCTTCCTGGTCTGTTCATCTTATCTCAATTTTTTTTACTAGGGAGGTGAGGGAGGTGAAAATGGGAATTATGTTAGTATTCGGCTTTGATAACTAAGTTAAAAAGACCTACCATCTTTTTGCCATTTTATGGGTGTTAGAATTGCTTAGCACATTAGCACAGTTTAAATCACTCATACAGAATGATGCAAATTTCAACTATATATTTTTGGAGCATTTCAAAGTTTCGGAAATGCACCAAATTTTTCAAAATGTAGCAGACACTAAGTATTCCCTAATACTCTGCTTTAATTTCAATGTTTAGGAGGAGGGCAACAGACGATGAATGATGCCTTGGGATTTTGCAACGTACCAACCCGCGGTAGACCTGAGTTGCATTTACGAGATATTTCCAATCAGCACAACCTTGATATCAAGTTTGACGAATTTCAGAATTCTAGTCAGGTAAGCTAAACAAAATTAATTTCTCTGTTCATTAATCAATCTTTTTGTACTTTGAATAAAACAGAGCTCAGTAAGCTACAACTTTTCTGCATTTTATTGCAAAATTGTGCATCAAACTAGGCTCTACAGATTTCATAAAAGACGATAAGACTCGAAAATTGGTTCAAGGTCATCACTTGGCAAGAAAAATTTACTTTGACTTTGATGAACTGAGTGGTTAGTGTGTTCGACTTGATAGTGTGGTCATGAGTATGAATCCACATCATGCTTTGATTGGTTGGCCTTCCCTGTCCATCATAATATCAGACAGAGGTCCTGTGTCACAGTAGGTATGGGCACATTAAACAACTATACAACTTATAAACATCCACCTATGATGTGGGGCCTCCCTCACCAAATGGTCAGAGCATTGCGCTTTAAACCACTCAGTCTCTCACCTCTTGTCAGTTCGGGTTCGAGCCTCGCTTGAACCTAAACTGATTATGTGAGAAAGTTTGCCAGTTTACTTGCAACTGGTAACTGGTCGCCAACATATGACTGAAAGATTGTCGAGTGTGGCGTAAAGCAAAAATCAGACGAGTAAACACCTTTGACATAAACTTCTTTTTCTCATTTATCTATACAGAAAGCAAACAAGGAGTTTATGAGCAGAGTTTCACTGCTGACAAATCCACCACGAGTATTCCACGGGAGTGGCATGTCAGCGGAGGCAGCACGAGATATGGCCGCTCTGGAGGCTTTGAAGTTCCTGGAGGATCTGGGGAAGGGCGATGGGTAATTCATTTTTATTACTTTGTGAAACTCTGTCTTCTCACTTTGAGCTGATTCTGAGGTCTGATGGCTTTGTTTATTTTTATACTTATGCTTGTGTACCCATATTGGTTAGAGAGAACCGCCACGGCTGAGAGGTTAGTATGTTCACCTATTGATTGTAAGATGATGGGTTCAAATGTGCACTACACTGCAGTCAACATTTCCTNNCCAAAAGTGCCCAGCATAGGCCAAATCTGTAGTACTTCACCGGCATCGGTGACTTCTCCACATAAGTGAAAGATCCTTAAATGGGACGTTGAACAACCAAACAACAGCCCATACACTGGTTAGGACTGAGTTATGATAAAAGCATACTGTAAATCCAGAAATTTTTGTGAAACTTTATTTTGGCGAATCAGTAGCTTCGCAAATATTCGCAACACTATATTTTCGTGCTCCTTTATGTAGAGTATAATAGTTAATGCTGTATGGTGCATATCAATGTCAGGTTAGTATATTAAGCGAGAACTTTAATCGAATAAAAAGCGAATAAAACCGGATTGACAGTATACACTGCCATTATAAAAAGACCAAAAAGGTGCCAGCATCATTGACATTTAAGAGTTGCTGAATTGTACATTTGGAGATTAAAGGGTTAGGGTTCAAGCCAAATCTTCAACAAATCTTTTTCCTACTGAATGATATCGCCAAAACCGAGAAAGCCCTTGACAGGAGTTTTCCTGACCTTGAATGATGTTGCCAAATCTGAGAAGGAATTCAACTTTTACAATTTGCGATGATTTTACTTACAGGCCTCAGGTGAAGGTTGAGGGAGATCTGGTTAACTCCACATCACTAGGTGGCGCTCATACAGGAAGAGTACCCACTATGTAATTGACACATCGTCATGGATATACTTTGAACACTTGTCTTTTTATTTTCTTCTTGAACTATTGTTAGTTAAGTAGATACGAGGGTTAATAAACCAGAATAACAAGTACCTATCATATAAGAGTGTGTTTGTGGTCAACTTTATTGTTGTGGTATTTGGATTATTTGAAATAATTTGTATTTCTTGTTTTTTTGCATTGTTTATACATCGTTGTCATGGTTACATATAGATATTTCAAATGATCCATTTTCCTGTTGCATTGTGGCAACCACTTAGTTTTTTTTGGTTTTTTTGGGTACGTTTTACAGAACTTTACTGCATCTTTGTTTTAGTTAAGATTGATTAGCAATAGCTCAAAAACCAGACTTCACTGTTAGAGTTTTTCCCATGTGAGCTTCACCACTTTTTGAGAGTTTCCTTATGTGAGCTTTCATTAGCTAATGAGAGTTCTTATGTGAGCTTTGATTATTTCCTTATGTGAGCTTTCACGACCTATTGGTAGCTTACTGATGTGAGCTTTAGTTAGCTAATGAGAGTTTCTTATGTGAGCATTCACAGTCTATGAGAGCTTCTTTATGTGAGCTTTCACCACTTTTTTGAGAGTTTTCATATGTGAGCTTTCACTATTTATGGAGAGTTTCCTTATGTGAGCTTTCACCACTTTTTTGAGAGTTTCCATTTGTGAGCTTTCACTATTTATTGAAAGCTTCCTTATATGAGCTTTCACTCTCAATTGAGAGCTTCCTTATGTGACCGTTCACTATCAGTTGAGAACCTCATCATGTATGCTCTCACAATCTATTGAGAGCTTCCTTATGTCAGCTTTCACAAGTTTTGTGATTTGAACTTTTCCTAAGTATCGTGAGCTGGTATATGCGTGAGCTTTGGCTGCATATTGAGAACATCTCATTATGAGCTGTTACTATCAATCAGATGTACTCACTCTAAAACATACAACTAATATTTATATGTTAAGCTAAGGAAAAATGCAACTAATATTTATATGTTAAGCTAAGGAAAAATGCAGAAAATTTGTCTGCTTTTGTAACCCTCAGGATGTTCCATTACTTATTGGGTGAGCGACACATAAGTAATTTTGAAGTTGGTTTGATGCTGGTCCGTCCACCCCTTTTTTCAACAAAGTGGAACAGTCCAGATAATTATACTCTCTTGCAAGATATAATAAACTTGAAGCTATTGAAATTCAAACAACCAAGTAAGTTGGTACATTGAGAAAAAAGGGATGTAAAGTGACTGCAGAGTTACTCCCCTTTGCAGTAAATTGTTTTCTCACATGTTTATCAAAGCAAAAGATCAATTCTAAGGGATAAACCTCACATAATTTTGCAGTTTTTTCTAGTGTCGCACTAAAGTAAATTATTGTCATGTTAATTTGGATGGCAAAAGAGAACATAAAAATTAAACTGTTAAGACGAGCCTCTCTCTATGGACACAAATTATCTGTGCCATGTTTTTACAAATTAGAAATTTTGACAGAATTTACAGAAGATAATTTTTTCATCTTTTTATTAACTTATATCATACCAGTGCCATGATTTGTTTTACTAATTTGAAATCTTAATAGCTACAGTATCAAACCAACTTCATTCTTTTTTTTTTTTTTTATTTTTATTTATTTATTTATATAGCTTTGCTACCCTTGTGCGCTCACACCACTAACAGAAAGACAGTTCAAAGTCATATTTGTGATGATTTGATTGGTTCATTGACATGATTCATGTGAAGACAACAACATTTTGATTGGTCGATTTCTGTGTCAGGGGTTATTTCAAAAGTTTTCATGCTTGATTTTCTGTTGATGTTGTAATATGTAGTCCTTCAAACCTATGAATTTATATTCACATGAAATTTTTGACTGTACAAGAACATATCTGTAAAAATAATAACAAATTAATCCATTTTAAATTCCAGATTTAAACAGCAATTTAAAGAAATAAAAGAAACAGTTTCTTTTGAAGAGTAGGCAACTGGTTTCTTTATGCCACATAATTTTTTTTCTATTATTTATGGTCTTTTAAAATATTTTCCAAAGAACCTAATGCAACATTCAGTAGTTGTACATACTTTGACAGGTTCAAAATCTTATCTCTGATTCTTGAGATCGACAAAAAGATTTAATATCGAAGCAGAAAACTTGTCTCATATTTTTTCAGTGCTGCTGAAAACAATCAGAGAAGCTAGTTTTTTAGGAAAAATCCTGAAATAAGGATAATGCAAAATTTGGTTATATTTCTAATGGAGATGAACATTTTAGGACCTTTTTTTTGTCCATCGGTACTGACATTTCAAATTTGATGCCCTGTCAATATTGAACATTTCTGAACACATTCATCTAGGAGAGACAGTGATTGTTAGAATTGCCATACCCAAAGATGTTTGCATTGAAGTCATGATGTTCTCGAAAGAAAATTTTATGGTATATGTATTTTGGTGTGTTAACATAAAAATCAAACTTTCAGAATTTATACTTGTGTACATATTGTGAATGTCAAAGCCATATTCAGAGATTTTTTTTCAAAAATTTTATATGACCTGATTTATTATTAATTTCTGAAGACAAATGAAGAGAAATTGAAACCTCTTCCGTTTTTTGGTGATATGCATGGATAAATCATGAGGAATTCCTATTATTAAAGACTCTGGGTTTTACCATATATTGTATAGGTAAAATCTAGAGAACTCTGAAGTATCCTTGTATAGGTGGGTAGGCGACTGTACAGAATGCCTGTAGTCTCTGCAGTCTCCCAATTTGTATGCATGTTTGTAGGTCAAGGTCATTTCCGTTTTCTCGCCATATGAAATCGGAAACGATTACCCTGTTTTCATGTTTCTGGTGCCCCATACTTGCATTTGTAACCTTTTTGTTGTCTTCATGTATAATCATAATTTAGTAGTGAATCAGAATTTTAGGGGTCATGTAAGGTCATCCAAATCACAGAAGTAATTCTTGTTGATGATTTTCATTTATTTGCGTTCAAAGATTGATTGAAGGCTGGTTTTATAATCTCAAGAAATGTGTATCATTGCAAGATGCCGATGACCAGTTTATCTTGGCGCAGTTATGGCCTATGGAATTCTAACTTTCATGATGTTTATAATTTGCATTTTCATGTATTTCTTGGGCCATGGATTGATAGTTCCTCTGGTCTTTGTTGCCATGGTAATAGGAGTCCCATGTATGCCATGATATCATTTGTCAACATAAGAAAAAAGATTTAATAATTCAGTTCCAACTCTTTATACAGTAAAGTAAGTTTTAGAAAAATATCAACAAGAAATACAGATTCAGTCTGTTTTTTAAACACCAGGGTGTGCTGTGTGTAGTATGGGACAAAAAAAAGATGGCAGTTCTCATTCTTCCAACCAGTTTGATGTTGTCATACAGAATTTGGATGACCTATAAGAACTCTTTTGTTACCCATTATTTATGCATTGGCGGTTGAACCAAGTGACCCCAAAACCAAAGTCATTTAAAACTCTCATTTGATGTAGGCTTGATTGTACCACATCCGTGATGTCATGGAATACAGTGCTTGTTGCTAAGCAACCGTATTTGCACAGGAACCTGCATCCAATGAGAGGAATTCATTTTGTCATTATTACTGGTTGAAAATCAGACTTAGGGGAGGGGTTTGGAGGGGGCATGATGGGAGAAAATAAATTTCACAACATATATTTGACAAATTACATTTTGACACTTGGTTGAACCGACTATTTTTTTTGCAATTATTTTGTGTGTTTTTGTGTTGTAGAGAAATATTCAAAACTGAATTTCTTTGCATTTTGATTCGTTTTATTTTTCAAGCTTGCAATAGAAAAACACACAGTAATTAAATTTGCTTATTGTCTGATTAAAGTATTACTTAAACAATCAGATAGTCTTGTCTTTGTATTTTATAGAGGTCCCGTGTCACTTTAGGCGTTGGCATGTTAAAGAACCCCTAATTGCCAAGCATGGGCAAAATGTGTCGCCCTTCACCAGCTCAGCGTGACGTCTCCATATAAGGGAAAGATTCTTGCACGGGACGTTAAACAACAAGCCAACCAACAAATCTGAGGACCAGTTTAACGTTAAACAAGAATACAACCAATCTTATTCTCAAACAAACTGATATTAACCTTTTCAACCCTAAGTATCAGAATAGTATGCTCTTTTCTATTGTACTAGACCAGTCCATTTCGGTCTAAGGGGGTTGAAAGGGTTATGGGCTGTCATGGCTCCATTGTCAGTGTGTACACCTTCTGATGGTAAGGTCAGGGGTTTGAGTGCCAACTGTTGATGTGACTGGCTTTTCCTGCTTATCAGATGACCCAGTCAAAACATGGTTTCCCTTGTCACAGTAGGCGTCGGTACATTTAACAACCCTCCCTACTCTATGGCTATAAGTGATCAGCATAGGCCAAATTCAATAGCCCTTAACAGGCACACGGTGACATCTCAAGATGAACAAAAGATTCTTGAGTGGGAAGTTAAACAACAAAGCATGCAAAAAATAGCCCAAAATTTGTAGCCTTTCACCAGCAATTAAATAAGAATTCATATACTGATATAAGAACAGACTTGATCCAATGTCAAAACCATTCCTCATACTGAGGGAAGCGCCTGTCTAGTACTGACTTATGTCAAGAGAGAGTCTGGTGCTGATTTATGTTGAGAGAGAGTCTGGTGCTGACTTATTCTGGGGGAGAATCTGGTGCTGAGTAATGTTGAGAGAGAGAGCCTGGTGCTGACTTATGTCGAGAGAGAGCCTGGTGCTGACTTATGTTGAGAGAGAGTCTGGTGCTGACATATTGAGAGAGAGTCTGGTGCTGACTTATGTTGAGAGAGAGTCTGGTGCTGACTTATGTTGAGAGAGTCTGGTGCTGACTTATGTTGAGAGAGTCTGGTGCTGACTTATGTTGAGAGAGACTGGTGCTGACTTATGTTGAGAGAGACTGGTGCTGACTTATGTTGAGAGAGAGTCTGGTGCTGACTTATGTTGAGAGAGAGTCTGGTGCTGACATATTGAGAGAGAGTCTGGTGCTGACTTATGTTGAGAGAGTCTGGTGCTGACTTATGTTGAGAGAGACTGGTGCTGACTTATGTTGAGAGAGAGTCTGGTGCTGACATATTGAGAGAGAG
>JACSZP010034379.1:4358-16210 GCA_016161895.1 Pinna nobilis
AAATATTCTTGAGTGGGACGTTAAACAACAACCAAACAAACAAAACAAACAAAACTAACCTGGGGCCCTTTTCACAAAAAAATCTTACGATCAAAATCACTTGTAATCGTTAGCTAGCAGTTTTTTAATTGACCATATTTTGTACATTTTACAATAAAATTGACCAGTTGTGATGAAATTTGAACTACGTGAGTGACATCATTCAGATTGTGACTATATTTATTGAATCACATTAATAATTTGTCAAATAAACAATAATAAAGTTTCCTACACTTACGACTTCGAGTGATTTTTATCGTAAAATCCTTTGTGAAAAGGACCACAGATCTTAATAGGGCTGACAGCGAGTGTGACCTTTCAACAGGGGCATGCTTACTCTTCCTAGACAACTGATTCCAACTCTGGCAAATCGAGGAGTCCATGTTTGATTTCCATGTTTGCTGAATTTTTTTAATTTTTTATGGAAGTTATGAGTTTTATAACTATTCGCTATCTTTATGTTCTTCTTCTGCTACAATCTCATCCTTTGTGAATAGTTGTTGTATTTTATCGAAATTCTTACAAACAGAAAATGAATGTTAATTTCAAATAATTTGAAACTATAAAAGCATGTTCAAAGGATTTGTTTTTCTTGTTTTATTGAACTTAGAATGATACTGTTATGGATAGAAATGCACTTTTAATGGAAACAAAAGAGGGTACATGTGAATATTTATGTGTTATTTAAATACTTACGACTGAAGTAACCTATATGTTTGGTCTCTAGTTTAGGTAAAAACAATAGTTAACGTATTCCATTACAAACACTGAAAGTTGATGTATCTATTTGACAAGGATAAAAGCGTTAAAAACATTGCCATTACAGCTATTACGCAAATTACGAAGGCTTAAAAGTAACATAACTCTATCAAATGGACCAGCGGTCCAATTAAAAAAAAGTCTTAGGATTAGAATTACACCTGCTCGTAAGTGAGCAGCTTTTAAATTTATTATATTTTGTACATTGTGAGATGAAACTCATTAACTGTTATGATTTTCATGAAATAAAAAATCATATGGTTACTGGTATCATAATTGATCTAAGTTATTTTTTGTGAAATAATCATGTAGCAAAAAAAAAAACCCAAACACTTCCATGAACTTACGGCGTACGAATGATTTCAAGCGAATAATTCTTTTTTGAAAATCGGCCCTAGATTTGTATAAGGACTCAGGACGTATGGAAATTGAAACTAAAAAGGTGAACTTGTAAGTTGTTGTTTAAATGTCAATCTGTTTTATACTATGTCAAATTTGGGTATAATTCGTCCTTTAAAAAATCCCTTATGTCCTATTTCACTTCTTTGGGTCACATAAGGCACCATCCCAAACCTGAAAACATTTTTAAAATCAAATATTTCCTCCTGTGAAACAACTGACATCTAAATCACTGTAGTCGTAGATTCACCAACCGTTCGCTTGAAAAAAATAACTTTGAAATATAGCTCACGTCAAAAACAATTACGGTCACAAATGAATGTACAAATATGTTAAGCATCCCGTCAAAAACTGACAAAACATACATTTATCTTGACGGCGATGTCGGTTCTGTCCAGTTAACAAACTTACACAACTCATTCTACATCAGTTTAACACTCAACACGATTAATGCGAATAAGTAAAACACAGAAAGAATATTTGAGGAAGCAGCGTTCCTACCCCCACCGCTTTGCTGCTCTCCGACTTTGGGCGTTTTGTCAACAACAGGGTTTGCCGGAGCTGGCATATATTTTGTTGGACAACCATTACTTGTTGAATTTACAGGTGGCCCCCATTTTGTTGATGGAACAATGGATCTCACTTTTCCCCAAATGTCGTCTGTTGCGTCAAATGCTGAAGATTCCATTTGATTAAGCTCATGCCATACGTATTTACCATCGGGATTCTGCTGAAGGCCTACTATCATTTCCAGGCCCGGTTCCATCTTAGAGTTAGTCTTTCTCATCATATACATATACGTCCCAGAACATTCAGTACGAGGACTAATCTCCGCTATAGTAATATTTTCTGGTATTGTCGTACTTCCTTTCAGAATACAATATATTTGGAAGATACTGTCAGTGAGGCCAAATCCGCCAGGCTGAACCACGTGCTGTATATCCTTTCCAAATACAATAATATCTATTTTTGCCAATCTTTCCTCAATTGTTGTTGTTTTATAATCATCTTTGTTAATAAAACATCCATTAACAGAACTAAACACCGCTAATACACAGAAGAACAACATTTTCCAGGTGAAATTCGGCTGCCGCTGTAACAGAAATATGTTTATCGTCCCTACATGTGTAAATATATAGTGTACCGGACGTTATACTAAACTCTTACGACTCTGAACGGAAACAGACACTGCAATGTATGACAGTCCAAGTGGGACATATATATGAAGACATAACCTTTCGCTTTCGTTTTGTTAATATCATATCGCTCTCTCTCTCTCTCTCTCTCTCTCTCTCTCCAATTAATTTGTTTGATCAGGTATGTATCACTGATATTATTTACACGATAGATGACTCAAATGTTCAGAAACTTTTTGAATTCCATGAAATGTTTTCATTTCTTGATATAATTTAGAATTTTGATATTTTTCATTATACATTGATGTGAATTTTTATCTTTGTAATAAACTAAAGGATTGGTGACTGGAATCTTTCATTGACCTACTTATGTCTTTACTCTGATGTTTAAGGGTCATGCTAAAGACAGGTAACATGTCATACCAATGCCTGGACTTAACGCATTGACAATTCAGCCTTCAAGTTAAACTTTAGAAAATGACATCACTAAAAGCAATCATCTTAACAGGATATCGTATCTTATGGTAAAACTGACTTTAATCTACTTTTGGGTACTCATGCATGTATAATAGATGACAAGAAACCTATCTATGTCTAAGCATGAATGATCTTTTTATGTAAATGTCTATAGGTTCATGAACAGATTCCGATTATATCTACGAATCGTGCTATATTCGACCCGACCTTTTAGACCAATCTTTTCAAAATCCGATTTTTGATATGATCCGTTCGTATACCCTTGTTGCATAAAGTTCTAATGGTAATTGTTGAATGAACAAATCCCATATCTGTCAATAACCAATCAAGTTCAGACTTTCTGTAATTGAACAACGTGAATATTAAAAAAAATCACAGGAAAGGTTCAGAACGAGTTTTGGGAATTTGACCTCTCAATAGGGTTTCATTAAATATACTTTCAACATGGCATACAATAGCACATTGCAGATCCAATGTTACGTCGAATGACTTATACCCGACCCAAATACCTAATTCCTTTTTCGTAAGTATTATTTGTAACTTGAAATGCATTTACACACTAGGGATATACAATGTATTCTATTATTATAAAAAACGAAATGTATTTTGATCAGAAAAATATTCAAAATAGGTAATATTTCCAAAAATTTGTATCCAACTTGATGTCCCTTCAAAGCTTCCGTAGATGAGTGCGTGGTATAAGCCAAGTTGTTGAAAGTTCACTTTATCCGCCCTCGTCAGTATATTAATAGTCTATGCACCACAATCACCAAAAAGTGCGCTGACTCACATCTCCACTTTTTTATGGCATTCGGATTATTCACTGGTTTTTCATAGGGCGTATAACAATGCGATGTTTACCAGATGTTCTCCAGAAAACAACAAGCTCTGTGTTACATGAATTTGACATGAAATTACTTGCTTCATTAAATACATTGTTCAAATACTTGCGTCGCGATGTAAAGATTGTTAGTGTAAAGTGAGCCTCGTATTAATTGGAATTAACACAGCAAGTATCTCTAGGTGAAAATTATATCCATATTGTACGTACAGTAATTTGTCGCACTGGCTAGTTTAACGAAAGGTATATGCGGTTTAAATCTGAGTGCGAGCATGATAAATATTGTTGTCAAAGAAATGGAGAAACAAGTAAGATAAACCAACAAATTTTTTAGGGAAAACTTCATAAATAATCTATATATACTTTTATTAACAGTGTTTTCATGAGGTCATACAGCGTCATATCATATGTAATACTTTCGCTCTAACGCACGGTTTGCGGTTTGAGGCCTGGTAGGTAGAATTACATTTTTATCATCAGAATCAATCATTTCCCGTTTAGATAACTCCCTGGTGTTTTAGTAAGGCTTGGAAACCAGAGTCTGGACATTTTGTCCCAGAAATAAGTAAATGGGAAAACGAGTTCACTCTTGACCTAAATTAAGGACTATTATTCAAAAGATGAATGACATAGTTTCGGACTAAAACTTTCATGTTAATGTTGTACTAATTAAGTGTGGATTGATTTATTTTCAGCTCCTGTCTGTATTTTTAATTACAATGCAATGCACGAATGCCGGTCTACATGACTACTGAAACTGTGCTCTATTTTGTTTAGATATTTTGAAGGATCAACGACCGAGTTCCAGTGTAAAAGTTTACTTTGAAAGTAAACGATAACTTTTTTTTCCGGATAAAGCCCTTTGCTAGGACGGCAAGATGTATAGCTTTCATCTGCTGCTATAATAAATACCTTTCAATGCATCTAAGGTTACCAGTAAAACAAACAAATAAACGTACGTAAGCATGTAGTTGAGATACTAACCTAAACACAGACGGATACGTAGACTCATTCGTATTTTCACAATTCAGATCTCTGTCGAAATATCGCTATGCACATTCATGTAAAATCTTTGTTTTGACAAATGCTTCTTTTTTAAGAATCTCAGAGATTTTCTTGATTTAATATGTATTATACATGTATTTTAAAAAGTCTGTAAACTCAGTAAGTCATGCAAGTTTTTCTGTATTGATTTATAACCCATGCGGTTTCCTAATTTCCTGATTTATCTTAGAAAATATAACTTTATCATATCGATTCTGATTGTTTCTATACAGTGTAAACTATCTAAAAGGAATACTTCACAAATCAGACTTCTGTTGAAAATGGGCAACTCTAATTTATCCATTGAAAGTGTACTGATTTATGTATGCAAATTTTCACAACGCTTGATTTCAAGGTGCGCCATCTTGCTTTATACGATTCATAATAATTATACATGAACAATTTCTTTAACTTTTGTAAATCCAGAAATTTTCGCGGAACTTTATTTTGGCGAATCGGTAGCCATGTAATTATTCGCGTCACTATATTTTCGCGTGGTTGCTTGCTAAGTATTCTAAGTTTATGTTGTATTGAGCATTTTATTTAGGGTTTGTATATTAAGCGATACTTTTATTTTCGCGAGTAAATGCTCTCGCGTAATTACGCGAAACTAAAATTCTCGCGAATAAAACCGGATTTACAGTACGTATCAAAGCTTTAATACTAGAAAGGATTACGAACGTATTTTGATCCTCAGTTTCAAAAGTCTAATTATTCACTACATACATAATGAAGGCAATGAGTTCGAAACCAGGCCTCCTGCTAAGCGTGCGACGGCTCTACCAGCTGAGTTACATGGTCCAACATGTCCCGTCCCTGTTACTGAGTCATTCGAGTTATGAAGGCTAAAAAATGCGTCTATAGATAAAGGGTTATTGTTCTCGTAATTATACAATAGTACACTTATCAACGACGGAAGGACAAAAATGTGCTGATGCTTCAATGTAATAACAATTAATGCATTATGAGCAACTGCACAATTGTATATTGTATAACTCTGGTATTTAGTTAATGAGCACTAGTTTTATTTAATTCTTAAATTACACAATAGGTCCATTGGCCACATCGCTTAACTGAGCATTTTGCTTCACAGAGGAGCAGAAAATTGGGATTTACGATGTGTCACATTATTCAAATATATGGTCAAAATTTTTATTTAAAACCTGTCATCTTCGAATACCAATGAATGAATATTCATCAATACGAAAAAAAAATCAGATATAATTGTAATAGAGCACTGTAACATGATAACCTCCAAACAGTGGAACAAGTCGTGTTGTAATCAAACAGCAATTATTAAAGTATGCAATTGTTCTACACAAGATAAGAGGAATAAAAGATATAACAATGAAATCGCAATAAATAATAAGAGTTAATTTCAAATCTTATCACGAACAGACAATGTTGACAATTTAAGCAATCAGGATACCATCTCATATGTGCCGCTGGCCTTATTTTGACACTAGAAACAAAAAATAAGCGGTTTGAGATAGGGGACTCTAGTCATATTTTAGATAATTTGCCGTCTTAAGAAAATGGGACATTTCTTGCCCCCCCCCTCCCCCCGTTTGCCCTGGGGGATCATAAAATAAAGAAAACCTAACTTCCATAAATCTCTAACAGATCGTAACTCAGTTTCCCTTCAAATTTAGTTGCAGTGTAGATTTATTTTCTCAATTTTCAATTTTTTAAAATTAAGCCCTCTATTATATTAAGATATTTTCATATATTAACTTATGATTAAATTCGAATCCCTATTGTGATCATACATTGACCCAAGCAGCCACCATTGAAACAAATTTGAATTCACATTCTATCAAAATGCTTTCATTGAGACTCATTAAAATTTTTGGTTTAGTGGTTCTTGAAAAGACGATGTGTTAAGACATGCACCCAATTTCTAATTTTTCTAAATGATCTCCCCTATAATGAAAACCTGGTCCTTCATTTGAACAAACTTGAATCTCCTTCATCCAAAGATGTTTTGTGCCAAGTTTGGTTGAATTTGCCCCGTGGTTCTAGAGAAGACGTTTAAAGTTTACCGAAGAACAGACAGACGGACGCCGAACAATTGTGATAAGAAAAGCTCATTTTCGGTTCAGCTGAGCTAAAAGTGTACTACCAATATTGAAGTTGGTATTTGTAAATTTAATCGACCTTTTTCATAGGTAGAATTATTCGTTGTATTATTACTAACATCGCATCCAAGAATCTTTCCTTTATATGGAGAGAATATTTCACTCACAAGCAAACGTCATCCACTGCCAGTGAAAAGCTTTAGAAAACCTATGCTGGGCACTTCCTGACATTGAACAGTAGGGGGTCCTTGTCGTGTTGATACATGCTGTGTTGCGGGGCTTCAGACATCAAGGTCTCATGAATTGATGCGATGAAACAGCTGCGGCCTATCGTAACTAACCAAGGTTTACCATGGCCTGAATTCGAACTCTATTCCTCTCTATACTAACGCTGCAGCTAATTAGGCCCTAGACAGCCTTATGTTCAGGCAATTTTTGTACTGCAGCAGAACTGCAAGAACGCTATATTGTGAACTGCAGCTTCGATTTTCTTTTTATTTTCTTTTTTAGGGGGAGGGGTGTCTGTTTCAGTCATTTTGGTGTATTTGAGGTAACTGGCCTGTCAACGGTACGATTGTCGTTCAACTCGATCGATTTGTATACATGTAGCCGGGATTTCCCCTTTTCGTCGTTAGAAAAGCGTAAAGAAAAGTACAAAATGAAGAGAAACTCTGATATTTGAGATCCTGATTAACAATAAGGTGAAATAATCTTGAGGTAAAACTATTTATCAACATTAGATATAGACCTGTCGACCTGTCTTTCATCCAAACTGTACACGGTGTTAAAAAGGGAAAACATATGGAGCTTCATCAGCATCTGATCTCGAGATACATTTCTATTTTTCTTCCAATTTTTATCACTTATTTAGACGATAAAAAATTCTAAACGGGAAGTCTTCCATGCCTTTTAGCGAATATGACTTATTTTCGAAATTTGTAACACGTAATTTGACGTGCTTCAGTTTTGTATGATCATTTGTTTTATTTGTTGCAAGCCGTTACCTTGATTGGATTAAAAGTATGTAACCAATATTGAAACACTAGGTATGATATAAGTCCCGGAATACTGTCTAGATAACCTACGTTATTCAGCACAAAGGCAATCATCGTAAGGGACCGAGAACGTGGAGTTTTATCTTTATAAAAATGTTTACCTTTTACAAGCGAAATTGATACAAGGAAATTTAATTTTGAAGGAAAATGTTATTGAAAATATATATTGTGAAACATTTGTGATCAAACTTTTTGGTTGATTACATTTTTGTAGTATTTGGATAAATGTTTTAATAAAAAATGTAGGCATACCGATGGGTACATATCGTGTGCCACTACACGTTTTTTTATTTCCTGATTACTACCTAGCAGTAGCTAAATCCACCCAGTCTTTACTCTCCCAAAGGAACAACGATTAGCCCTTTGATTTTAATGTTACTTACGGGTGGCTTGCTGTCAATCAATTATCCTACCTTCGAAGATTACTCTAAAATATTTTATCCCTGTGAATAAAAACGTAAGGAAACAGTACAAGCAGTAATTACTTTTCGTTGTTATCAAATATAATTTTACCATACGACACACTTTGTCGACGTCATCTCTGTGGCAAATGCGACTATTTAACGTCAACACCACAAGCCTCCCTTTTATGGATAGATAAATATCATAATTTCTGGCTTCAGGTGAATTCATATTAAATTCACAGTTAAAGCGTAATACCAGAGCAAGTTCGTATTAAAGGGACTTTGTGTGTATGTGTGTGTGTGTGTGTGTGTGTTGGGGGGTGTCAGGGATGGTAAACGACTTGCACGCAAAATTCATAGCCAATGATTTGATTGCGATCCACTGAAACGTCACTGAGAAAGTTTTACGGTCAATACGAGAACTGTATCACAAAATAGAGCATCTCGTTTTCATGTATGATAGCTTGAAACATAGTTGAAACGTATAGTCAGTCAAATGTTTAGGAATACGAGTGAGATATGTTATTTTTCGAAATCCTTTTATCATATCACATCAAAGACTCAAGCAAATTATCTTTTTTTAATTCAAGTTTTGTTCGCTGAATTACTATCACCACACAAATCAATCCAGACCAATGATCAGTACTTGGGTTAAACATGAAATAATTGAACTGTTAATCCTGGTAAGGTACAAAGAACGAGACATAACAATAAATACCTCGTAAGTGAAGTAACTTCAAACGACGTAATTTAAAATTACGAATTACTGAAATTGACATTAACAAATTAATATCTTTATGGGGAAACCTACCATGAAATTGCTTTTTCTCTTTTTAGCCACAAAGATGTCAAGGTGTATATAAAGCCAACCAAAGCAAGGTACTATAGTTGTTATGTATCGTCTGTGTTGATTAGCCTATAACTTATGTCTCCATTTATATTTACGAGCCAGTAATTTCCTCTCCTTTTTCTATCTGATATTTCAGGAATTCATCACAAGGATAGGATACTTTATGTATTTTTAAATAATTATTCGCTTTGTTCACTGGCAGATGTACCTTGTCTTTGTGTCAATAGATGTATGGTAAATAGTCACATACAGTCCAACCTGTTTTAAGAGACCATCGAAAGGAAGGAGCAAAAAAAGTCACATATGACGGATGGCCTCTAAATTCAGGTGATTTATAGAAGAAAAAGCCATTTTGGGAGCAGTACATTTAGGTCACATAAGACAGGTAACCCTTTAATTCTGTGGGTTGCTAAGGCAGGCTAGACTGTACGTCGACACCCATGGCCGCAAATTATTTTTTTCGAGCGAGGATAAGGAGATAAACTGCATATGCGGATCTAAAAGGAGTCCCGGGGGTTTTCCGGACCCCACTTCCCGAAATTTACAGAGTATAAACCATGTATTAATTATATACGGTCGATGAAGCATATATGCTCGTTTTCTATAATAATTTTTTTCTTGCCACAAGATTGACCCCCTTGAAAAAAATTCCGGACCCGCGCATATTCTGTATAACTTTTCCGATCCAGAAAAAATATCGCTAGATCCTGATTTTTCTCCTGCAAATTCATGATTTCAGTACTGTTTCGCCATATTCATTTGTTATTAGATTCAATATAAACTAAAAAAAATCTATTTTCTGTTTTTACTGTTTGCATTTCAGAACAAAGGAAAATCTTGGTAATTTCGTATAGACTAACACGCATTACCTGCTCAATCAATCAATCATTTTCGAAAGGTATGAAAGCGAGATTAAAATGATGAGAAATAGAAATATCGATATGCAGATCAGCATTGTTATAGGCTGTCCACACATATATAAGGCACATTGTTTATGCTTTGTTTTGTTTTCTTTTCCTTTTTGTTTTTATTGTTTTTTTGCAAAAAAATCAATAGCAATTTCGCAGTACTGTTTCCATTTTTATTCTTTTATTTTGTTGTTTTTATCGTGCAGTTCATTGTAAATGTGATTTATAAGTTGGGATTGTCAATTAATTATCACACAGACCAACGAAAACCTTTCCAAGAGGATTATAGTAGATTTGATAGATAAGAATGCTTAATAGGAATAGGAAACCTGTAACCAAGAAAACTGATGTACCTCCATATAGTACAGCGTGTTAGACGTTTCTAGTGCAAACTAATAACTCCAGCTTTGATCTGTGTTGACGGCAAATGTACATAACATTAAAAGTGATGAACTGATGTATGTTGTTCAATTCTAAAACAATTAAGCATATTTGCAATTAGATGAAATTTATGTGCTCTAGTAACGATCTCAATAGTTACATATGAAAGAAAGAGACAAAGAAAGTCGGCGAGAGAGGTGTGTCTATTATGTTCTACAAACTAATTCTCAAGAAAACTCTCTCTCTCTCTCTCGCTCTCTCTCTCTCTCTCTCTCTCTCTCTCTTCTAGGACACCTGATCCCAGCTCTGAAATTAAGGGACCTAATCACTTATGTTTATCCTATGTTCATTGGATCTGCATACTGTTCCAAGGAAGAATGGTGATTTAATATTTTAATTTTTTTATTTCATCGCCATACCTGAATATATAATGTTGTATCAATTTGCTTCACGTGGTATACCAGTTTTAGGGGTTGTTTATTGTGGAAAGATGACGTGTTCAAAACCGAAGAAAAAAAACAGAATACTAGCGTCTTTTCTGGTTCTTTTTATTCCTATGCAACAGACATAAAATCAAGAGTGGAGGAGTTACTTCAAAAGATCGTTTCATTTTTCAAAGGCAGCCATCCCGTCGATGAAATAAAACTTAATGCTCTTGTGTTTCCATTGATCTCGGCCATCAGTCTACAGAAGGCAAAGCGCCGTCTGACTTGGTCTAAGAGGGATTTTAAGAGCCGTCGATGATCGATCTGTGATTGGAAAACGTCTAATTCCATGTTAGAATAATGTTCTGTCCATATTCACCTTTGATGGTTTTCTATTAAAGGAGTTATTTTCTTTAATGTATGTTTGTCACGCTTATTCTCTTCGCAATAATGTAAACTGAAGTCCATTTTTTTAGGTTTTGCATTATTTTTGTACTTTCCAAAGAAAGAAAGGGGTAGACTGTAAGTTCAATACTATGAAGGAACGAGAATTTTCTATCTCACTCACTGAAATTGGTATCGTTACCTGGGTGTGAAAGGTAAAGTGTTTTTAAACTAACGCGTAAACTAAAAATTCATAAAATTCTCAAAAGAATATTATATATATATACTACCGGATCATGACTCATGCCAATAGTTTTTCCCCTGTCATATTTTCAGTGCAAACGTTTAGATCTAAATAAGAGAAGGAAAATAAATGAAAATTAACAGAAAGAAAAAAGCGTTTAAAAACGACAAAAATAAAAAAAATGTTTTGGAAAAAAGAAGAAGAGAGGGAAAAGTGATCGAAGACAAAGAATAAACACTTATTCTCCTGCACATAGATGTCATTATTAAGTCCGGCAAAGATCAAAAGATGGTCTGTAGATTATCGACCCTATTTATTTTATGTAAAGTGAAGAAAATAGACCGTGTATAATCTCTTTTCACCTTCATTTGAAAAACGTCACCTCATTCTTCCTTAATAAAAAAAATAAAGATAATATCAAAGTAAGT
>JACSZP010034380.1:0-12397 GCA_016161895.1 Pinna nobilis
TATACTTACCACAGTAGAGTTCGTCATCACCCCCAGGGCAGTCCGTCGCTCCGTCGCACTGCCATTCCAGTGGTATACATTTTCCAAGCTGGCACCTATATTGATCTCTTCTACAATGGGCTGTAGCAAAAATTAAAAATAGAAAGTTGGCCAACCTTAAAGGCCAGGGCGAAGAGTAAAAAAAATAGGAATCAATGGAAAGGGACATATCAGGAGTAATATACATGTGGAATATTGAATGTCATAGTACATACAATTTAAACTTAATCAATGTTGAAGTTTCCGACCCAAATAAAAAGACAGACCCAACCAAACAATATATGTCAGAGATTTCTTCCTTGCTAAATAAAGGAAGAAATTTAAAAAAAAAAAGCAAAATTATGAAAAATAAGTCATCGATATGGCGCTCACTTTCATGTCTTGACTGTAGACCTATTCTTACGCNNTTCAGACGGTAGGAATGTATATTAAATGATGGGAGAAAAATAATTATCCCTTCCCTTGAGGATATGAAACACATATGACATATGAATGTTGTTGTCATTGTTGTTGTTATGTGTTAATGTAATTGCGGAAGGCCGGCGGTTATATTTTTATTAGGGGTTTATTGAACTTGTATATAATATTGGCTATTAAGGTTAAATAAAAACAATCTAGCAATTGAAAAAGATAAAGGGGGAAGGATAAGACTCACGACATTCCTGTTCATCGGTGAAGTCGCCGCAATCATTTTTTCCATCACATTTTTGAAACGTATGTAAACATTTCCCGTTGTTGCATTGTTGGTAGCACTGGCTTGCTGTTTTCAAAGATAAAAGTAAACAACATTAATGCTTCTGTCAATACTATGTCTATCTCACTATCGAGTGTCATTATGGTCCCGTAGTTGCATATCTACTAGCGCTGACTTGCTGTATTCACAGATGAAAGCAGTGCCGAGCATCGACAAAATTTGTCGCCCTTCATCAGTACACGGTGGCGTCTCCATATGAGTAGAATATTCTTGAGTTGGACGTTAAATAACAATAATTCAATCTATGATGAATCCTGTGTTTTGATTGGTCAATACTGGTTGAGCAAAATTCGTTATATTGTAGAACATACCTTGCTTTCAAGGATACGCCCCCTTGACAACCAGACTGGAACTACTTTTTTTCTTTTTTACACACAATCAAGAAAATATAGAATCTATAATGCATGTACCTATTGTTGAATGAAATCTAATAATCACTTAAAACTAAAATCTACCCATAATGTAAGGAGATTATGTAAACATCTGGCTCATATATATCATGTATGATGTCATCAGTATGTAACGAATAAAGAAAAATTGACAATATTTGATCTGAATTATGATTCAACTGAGAAAGTTTAATGGGATCAGACACTGCAAGAAATATTTGATGCAGATAAGGATTTTTTTCCAATACTATACATGTAGTAGATCTAGGTGCATCATCATCACAGCAATAGGCTCAAGAAAGGTTGCTATGCAGGTAAATCATTCCGCTGGTTATTCAAAAAAATTATATTTAAGATAAAAAGAATCAGCTTATTATGAGTTAAAATTTCGATAACTAGGTTAATTTATAAGGAATGAAGTTAATTTGTATTATTTATCGAATTATTGAATTAATATTTCGATATATTATACGATATAACAAAACTTGGGGCAGTTCACGCTTTTTTATAAACCGCTTCGCGGATTTACAACGCGTAAACTGCCCCAAGTTATATTATATCGTATAACATAGGTGCAAATTATCTTCACTCCTTAAATAATATACAATACTTACAATAAGAAGCTATGGCGGTCCCTCCTAAACTCAGACAACATAATGATAAGCTAAAAACCACGATCTAAGGTATTATTTTCGATACTTTTTTATTGTCTATTCTGCGTGAGTTCACTATACACATATAATCAGAGGAACTCTATGGTATTACAAATCATAACATGGTTCATGTAAGGGAATACAATTTTGACCACGACAATATGCATTTTGTTAAGCCTTTTTTCAATTTTTTTTCAAGCCGCGGTCTAGATTAGTACGTGTTGTATTGTTGTTTAATATTCAATTTAATTAGCTTTTATTTAAATGTATATTGAAACGTCACCGTGTGCCGGTGAATTGCGAAATAATTTGCCTATGCTCGGTACTTTTGGCAGAAGAGCATGGAGGGTTCTTTAAAAAAAGTTGACTGAAGAAGATACCAGGGGGGGATCAATAATTCAAAAATCCAAAGGCAGACGAAATCATGGCCAAACAAAAAAGAGACAACAGAAACAGCTATCAACACAACAAGACGTGTAAAACCGAAAAATAAAGTAACACGAAACCCCTACCAAAAATCAGGGGTGAGTTCAGGTGCTCCGGAAGGTTAAGCAACGCTTGCTCCGCGCGCAACATCTACTAATGTTCGGACATCTACTGTGACACGGGGCCTAGGTTTCCTAAAGACAAGGACACTCGTCGTACCGTGACTCGGGTTCAAACTCCAACCCTCTCATTCACAAGACGACCATGCTGACCACTAGGCCACGATGGACATCCCCTGACGATATGCCTGAACGGAATTCGCAAGAAACAGCATTCTTAAATCGTGTTTCCCAGTGAAAGGTCATTTTCATTAATCCGGACGCAGTATTGATACAAAGATTTTTGCTGGAGAAAAGAAACATGATCAAATTGACTAAACTAAATCTTCGGAGCTTCTTACCTGTACAAAAAGGGTCGAGTTCATCCGAGTAATCACCGCAGTCATCGGTTCCGTCGCACTTTTTTGAATATGGAATGCATCTTTTATTCTTACATGTAAACCAGCCTAAGCCTAAACTTCCACAGTCTATAAAAAAAATTTGATATTTGATTACGAATGTCGTAAATATAGACATGTGCATGTGGCCCGTGGGAATTCCAGGGTCAGATAATAGGCCCCACGTATCTCCTGCGTAGAGTAAAAGTCTCCCTAAAAGGGGGGGGGGGACCCTGGGGAGCTCTCTCCCAAGCTCCTCTTGTTAGTCCAGTGTTCCAAAAATATAAAGACCAAAGGGGAGTCTGTCAACCATGGGATAAGACACATACCGTGGGAGAAAGGGATTCTGGTGTTGTGGGGAAAGGTCCTGTGGCGCCTTGGATTCAACACACCACTTTGGCCCTCTCAAGTTGCATCATATTTTGCATTTTTATGCTTTTTGTACATGTGATTATATTATATTGAAAGCCATAGTATAAGAATATAATGGCTTAAAATGAACATATGGGGATCCCATTTTCCGCTGGAAATACTGTGCTTTTATATTTGGTAACATGTTACATCTACTAATCACCTTTTAGGGTCACCGTGACAGTTGTTAACATGGCCGTCTTCTGTTTGCGAGGTGATTTGGTAATTGGACCTGCCCTTCTGACGAGACAGAAAAAAAGAGCCCCCGTGCCGCATTAGGTGTCTGCACGTTAAAGAATCATTTAGACTCAATAGTCGGGGCCTCCGTGGCCGAGTGGTTAGCGTGTTCGACTGCGAATCGGAAGATCCGGTTTCCAGCCGCGTCACTGCCACTTCGCGGTTGGCCGTCCCTGTCCTTCGGATAAGACATAAAAACCCCAGGCCCCGTGTCATGGCAGGTGTTGGCACGTTAAAGAAACCTCCCTGCTCTACGGCCAGCAGTGCCGAGCATAGGCAAAATTTGTAGCCCTTCACCGGTACACGGTGACGTCTCTATATGAGTGAAATATTCTTGAGTGGGACGTTAAACAACAATACCATACCATACCATACCATACCATACCCGATAGAGGTTGAATCATAAAATAAACAGGATGCAAAACCAAGGTGAACTGTGCATATTCTATACATGTATGTATATGTATAAAGACTTAATAAACCAAGTAAAAAGGGTGGATTAAAAGATACCAAGGGGTATTCGAAATTCAACAAGTCAAAAACAAACAATACCGGGATCAATACAAAAAGGAGACAACACTATAAACAGAAATACACAAATACACATATAACTAAAAACAGAGTAACACTAACCCAACGTAAAAGCAGGGGTGAGTTTAGGTACTCCGGAAGGGTAAGCAACTCCTGCTCCACGCGCGGCACCCGTCGTGTCACTTATATTTCGAATCCGAGAAAATGTCAAGTTCGGTAATAGTCATAAACGGTAAAAGAATGACGGGATTAGATGTATGACAAGGGGGACATAAACCCACTTGACCAAGTTAGTAAGCGGAACCAGTACTCAAACCTTTGAGTAAAATGGGGATATTGGAAGATACCAAGGGCGTCAAAAATGTCGTTAAAATACTAAAAAAGTAATACACATAACATATGCATTGTATTAAGCTGAAAGTGAGGAACACGAACCCCGCTAAAACCGGGGATGAGTTCAGGTGCTCCAGAAGAGTAAGGAACTCTTGCTCCGCGCTGTAGCCGTCATGTCACCTATGTTTTAAATCTGGGTGCAAGTTAGATATGACGACGGTCGTGAACGAGAAAAGAGTGGGATTAGGTGAACGACAAGGGGAACCTGTCTTACAGATGAGACAGTAAAAACCGAGGTCCCGTGTCACGGCAGGTGTTGGTACGCTAAAGAACCATCCCTGCTCTACGGCCATAAGTGCAGAGCGTAGACAAAATGTGTTGTCCTTCATTGGCACACGATGACGTCTCCATATGAGTGATATATTCTTGGGTGGGACGTTAAACAACAATACAACAAAAACACAACAACAATCATACTCACAACTACATCCTGTTTCGTCCGAGTAGTCTCCGCAATCATTATCTCTGTCACAAGTATAAAATGAACTTATACATTTTCCATTTGCGCAAGTGAATCTGTAGTCATGATAACTGCAATCTAAAATGATAAAACAGTCGACGAGAGTAAATTAGCCAATGGTATTTTCGAAGACAAATGGAGAGATAACAAAAAACCCTGACGTATTTTACGAGAGAGAGAGAGAGAGAGAGAGAGAGAGAGAGAGAGAGAACTCATAATATTTCATGAAATTGGAAACATTTATATATTCAACACTACCAAAGTTAATTCAGCTACTGTAGACTGGTTCGACACAAGCCTCATGAATGGAACTTAGTATATTATATCACATACAAACGATATCGACGTTTATTTTTAGTTAATGATTTACATGTGCAAAATATCAAAGGCTGATAGGGTCTTACATGGGTGTGATGAATTTTCAAAAAAAAAATCTCAACCCGAGTGATAATAATATGTTTGTCCAATCCGAGGACTTCCCGAAGATTGTTTTTTTTTCTCCCACACTTCCATAATTAGAATGTATGTACACGCGAAAATTGGTAAAACGTTCAGCCATTAAATTCCTATATGTGACGTCATTGCGCTTGCGAAATGTCTTTTCAAGGGTAAACATGTCTTTCATAACCAATTGTGGGAGAAAATAAATTTAATGTCTCGCTTGTGGTACGCCTAATCCGCCTTTCTTTTTCGTCAACGAAATTTACCGGATTAAATACCCCGTATTCTTTTTATACAGTTTATACACTCGTTATTTGATTACTTGTCGTAGAATTGTCTCCTGTTTTTTTCTTTCACCATGGTGTTGTCTATCGTTCGATTTTAAAAGAATGAATGCCCCTGGTTACGGATGCGTATAAGGAACATTGAACAATTCGCTTTTTGATTTAATTTATATACGTGTACTTTGAAATTTACGGAAAAAAACTGTAAATTTTAGAGAAAAAGTGAAACATTTACAGAAAAAGTGTAAAATTTACAGAAAAAGTATGAAATTCACAGGAAAAAGTAAAAATTGTACAGAAAAGGTGTCAATTTTACAGGAAAAAGTATAAAATTTACAGAATAAATTGTAAGTTTTACAGAGAAAAGTGTAACATTTACAGAAAAAGTGTGAAAATTAAAAAAAAATTGTCAATGTCCCTTATACGCTTCCGGATTTGGTATCTTTATCATTCTTTTGTCTAGGAATGTTTTAAGAAACCTGATTACCTTCGAACTACTACTTCCTTAAATTACCTTCGACGAAAGACAGCTCTGTTGTAAGACCAATAAATATTTATGAATATTAGTCAGTGGTCAATAGGACTTTACTTGTAGCAGAAAAACAATTTTGCCTGATCAACGAAAAAGTAATGGTAACGAACAATCGTCGTTCTCATTATTCCTATATGGACTACAAAATAAAGAGATTGGCACAAAACGGACCCCTGGAGACATCTAAGGTGGGAACGGGTATCCTCTAGGAGAACGCATCCCCTATCGATCGGTCACACACAAAGTGAGCCCTATATCTTGATCAGGTAAACAGCTTCTCAGGCTTTTATGGTGCCCAAATCAAGATCTTTACTTGGTTTGGTATATAGCAAATAAGGATTAAATTTTTTTGTTCTGAATGAATTAAAAATACAAAAGCCTCAGGAGAAAGTTTAAATTCATCATCATTGAGTTAAGTAAGAGTGCTTGTGGGTAGAGTCCGTTAAAATAATTTCCCCTGAAATTCAATACTCGAAAAAATTGCGTTTTGATTTGTTTTGTTACGTTTTTTGGGTTTATTTTTCGGAGCGTAAGTCACAAAAGATAATCTTGCAGTCATGCTGTGGCACCCGAGAGAGAAACCAGTGACATATTATATCCGGCGTTCCGAATGGACACTGGTGAGTTTTTACACATTATCAGTTAATGTTAACGCAAGGCTTGAACACACCCGGAAGAGTTTGGAAGCTAAATTGTTTAAGGCATCGTGCTCGAGTCATTCGATCACGAATGCTCCATGTTCTAAATGTTATCGTACATTACCTCCATCACACAGTGACGACGTTTCATCTGACCAATCTCTGCAGTCGTTCGAACCGTCACATATCTTTGACGCTTGAATACACGTGTTGTCAGCGCATGTAAATTGTGATACGTTACAGTTCCCTGAAAAAGAGAAAAGATATGAAGTTATTTAATGTCAAACTGAAGCATCTTCCATTCATATGGAGGCATCACCGTACACCAGTGAAGAGTGATAATTTTGAATTGACAATTTTGATCATTGGAGAGGGAGTGTTATTTGGCGGGTCGACACTTACTGCTAAGCGGGATATAAGTTTATACTGTCTCATCCGAAAGACAGGGACAGTAAACTGCAGCACTGTATGTTTGCATACTTAATAAATGTGAATTTCATTTACCAAAACCATCTTTTCTATTCCATTTAATGCAATTACTTATACGATACAGGAGAATTTATATTTTTTTCGTATATTTTTGTCCAAACTGTGTTTACAGAAGGATAAAACTATTATTTCTTCAATACGGGAATTTAGACACGATCTGATCCGTCCGCAACCGGTTTTTTAATTTATTATATGCGTCACATGATAATTGTTAAGTAAAGATTGTCCTACAGAATAACGAATAACACTTAACCGAACGTACAAAGAGTAAACGATGATAAGGGTCGATTCAAGGTGATCACGGTTGACAATCTCTCGCACTGGTGTCGGGTACTATTGGCGAGACGGATTTAAAATATAGAAAACCTAAACGTTATCAAACCATGATCTTACCCTGTATTAATCGGAAAGCGTAGATGCATGACAGGTTAAGTTAACAAACCACACAATATTAACCAAAATCAATATTCAGAATTTCCCGTTTTCAGTTCAATAAGTATTTCATCGATCATTTCTCTTATCATTTTTAAATATCTCGGTGTAATGTGTTTTGACTTTGAGATATTTGTTTTCAAAATGACTTCTTTATTTGGTATTGAATATCCATGTAGTCAGACATAGTAAAATTCAAATTTAACTCAATCTCCAGTATATAGTAATACCTGATTTAGCGACCACCTGTATATAAAGACCACCTGGTCATAGGCACCATTTTTGGTTGTCTCCTTTAGCACCATTTGTATAAATATCAACCTTTATATAAAGAATACCTGTCTATAAATACCCGTTTTCTTGAGTCCCTAAGAAAGTATTTATATACAAGTTTCACAATATTTCTTTCTATGCTGTGAACCGCGAAGAAACTATTCACTTATACTGATAAACTGCATTAGGGTATATAGAAAACAACTACTGACACAGATTTTACTAGTATTACTACATTCGTTTATATGAAATGTATATGAGAAGTATTTAAGCATTAATTAAAGGAACACCCTAGGTCAGCTGTTCAAAGGTCAAGGTCACAAAGACTTTTGTAAATTTGGAAACCAGATGTCTCAAACTATTGATTTTTTTATATGTATACAATGTAGTCCTGTTGAAATATTGTCGAAGTGACCGTGGTCCCAAGGTCATGAGAACAAATATTAATTACATATAGAGAATCGAAATTCAAAAGGTTCAAGAGCAGATAAATATCTATATATTCCATATTCGGAATTTCCGATGAAACGATTTCAATGTATGTTTATATTACATATTTGTAGACAGTTATAACTTTCATAATTATGTGAAGGTCTAAGGTTAAACGTAAAGGTCATAAGAAAATTCATAAATTGTAAAGTCACATGACTCAGAAATAGTAAGACTTAATAAAATAGTTTCGTTCTCATACTGTATATTATAACAAGTTTTGAAATATCAAGGTCATTTGACAATAAATCAAGGTCATTCGATCAAAGATCAAGTTCACTGTGAGAATCGATATCTCAAAGTCCTCAAGTAGCCCATAGCTTCATTTTCAGTTGAAATTATAACTCTATTCATCATCATCATCATCATCATCATCATCATCATCATCATCTTTATTCTTTTTATTATCATTATTTTCATTATCATTATTATTATTATTATTTTCATTATCATTATTATTATTATTATTATTATTATTTTGTTATTATCATTATTATCATATTATTATTATCATCATTATTATTATTACTTTTATTATTATTATTATTATTATTATTTTTATTTTTATTTTTATTTTTATTATCTTCATTAAATTCATTATTATTCCAATCGGGACCGGTGGAGCTGAGCGTCCGGTGTTACTGCGCGACCGTTGAAGTTGCGCATTTCAAATTTCACATTCTCTTCATTAGAAACGTCGTCCTCTTGCGCTCACTGAGAATATTCGTACGCAGAAAAGAAAAATAATAAGTATTCAAAGCATTTTCCGTGAAAAGATTCTGTTTTTCATATTTCTTATTAACGAAGAAGAATCGATAAAACAAACACAATGACTTATTCCATGACGTTTTGTTTGACTGACAAATTATAGAACGCGGGAAATAGGTCATTGGAAGTGTCATCGAAAACAAGTGGTAACAATAAATATAAGAAACAATAATCCTATAAAACAGCATATTAACAATAAAAAGAGTATAAAATGTGCTTTGGGAGACTAGATATTTTCTGTATAATCACGTGTTCACATCTGTTTTGAGGCATGAATGACTTAACTGTATCAATCGAATGCGTGAAATGTCATATGGGCATTTTTTTCACTCGCAGATCGGGCACTAAATTTAATTTAACTAAGGACTAATAGAAAATTTGAAAATTTCCATGCGGGAGACTTAACTTGTATCCTATTATATTATCAAAGTTTTACATAAAAATAGTCGCTTAATTTATGGGTACAGTTGGCAAGTATACAACATGTGAATGACATTCACATTTAGTCATATGCTATCGTCCCCTTTTATACAAAAATTTACTCTGTAAAAATATATAAATCCCTGGATTGTGATTTTTGATAGAGAAGAAAAGCAGCAAGAAGAGAAGGGTAGAGAAGAAGCTGACTCTCAAGTTTATCAGTCCAATCCACTTTAGCATAAAAAAATATGTTTGACAAAGAGATGAAGAGTCAGAAAAGTCAGAAAGTAATTGTCAATAGTGCTACACATTGCTGCCAAGTAATCCTTAAAAAATGGTTTTGTCCTCGGAAATGTGCTACTTCAAGTAAAATTATTTATTTTGCATCAATGTACTAGCTTTCTATGTTTCCCTGTATTGACTTGCCATATCAAGACCTTTCAAATCCAGACAAGCCAACGTTAAAAACTCCCCATTAGGAGGGTTCTTCATCTATCATCTATTCTAAATTTTTTAAAGAATCCATGGGAAAATTAGTTTTTCGTCGGAAAAATATTCACTTTTAAAAATATTTTTTTTAAATGTTGAAGAAATAACCAACTAAGACATAACAACATTAATTTAATTCTCCTCATTAGTACCGAGTATTTTGAAAATCTGGATATTTGGATGTCTCGGTTAAAGTCAGCTTTTCGTAAATTCTACGGTGGTAAATCGATCTGGTTTGCCAATACGGCCTGTCATTGGATCGAATGCTGTCTTACATGTTTTATAACAGTTATAAGACCGTTGTTTACACACTGATTTTGACTACGGGTTATACCGTTTACCTGATCAAAATATAGGGCTCAAGGCGGGTATGACCGGTCAACATGGGATGCTTACTCCTCCTATGCACCTGATCCCACCTCTGGCATATCCAGGGGTCCGTGTTTGCCCAACTCCTTATTTTTCATTCCTTCCAGGAATTATGAGATCGATCACTGTTCGTTACCTTTACCTTTTCATCTTTTTCTTCAAAAAATTCCTTCGAAATTTATTCACAAAATATAGGTCTTTTTTATAATACCGAAATTTTACTTGGTTTACCTGGGTTATCTGTGCAGCCCACCTGTTGTTTTAACAATTTCAGATGACTGTTTGTATGTTTAAAAAAAGTTCACCCCTTTAACTGCAAAATTCAACCTATGCCAAGAAAATTTGATATGATTTTAATATGGAATTTCAAATGTTGGCCTACCTTGAAGACACCCATACATGTACCTGTTATCATGAGTGATGTTTTACGGACCGAGTACTTAGTTTGTGTATGGCCTTTGACAATTCCGATTGTACATATAACATTTTTTGTTAATATAATTATATTTTGTACTTTGTGATTGATTTCATTTAGCTATGATGATTTAGAATAAATGCTTTTATCGAAAAAAAAGTACTGGATCTTACTAGAATTAATGATGATCACGGGGCCTCCGTGGCCGAGTGGTTAGCGTGTTCGACTTCGAGCGGAGGGGTCCGGGGTTCGATTCCCGCAACGCCACTTCGCGGTTGGCCGTCCCTGTCTTTCGGATGAGACAGTAAAAACCGAGGTCCCGTGTCACAGTAGGTGATGGCACGTTAAAGAACCCTCCATGCTCTACGGCCAGCAGTGCCGAGCACAGGCTAAATTTGTCGTCCTTCACCGGCACACAGTGACGTCTCCATATGAGTGAAATATTCTTGAGTGGGACGTTAAACATCAACGCAACAACAACAACAATGATGATCACAGTAATGCCCAGGAAACCGATAAGAAAATGGATGGTAAAATATTGTTTTTTGAATTATCCGGATATTGTCTAAACCGGACAATTCAACCGTCCGATCGAGGATCGGTTTAGAAAGAGCAACTGTTTAATCAAAAGAAACAGTCCTGATGATCATTTTTCCAGCCTCGTGATTGAGACATGATGCAATCAGTAGGTGCAATAGTCACAGGTATATTTCTTTTCACGGAAATGACCTATTGACACTCCGGTATCTGAAGCCATAAAGACATGCTACCAAGAGGCTTAGGCCTAGTACTAGGTAGCCTACATGTACCGAATACCCATGTAATTACTACTCATTTACTTCTCTTAACTGTAGACATAAATGTATATGCGAGTCGATACCTGTCGGATAGAATACGTAATCGGAAGGAAACTAATCTAGAGGTTTTTTTTACCTAGTAAAACAAACCACGATCGTATCCAATCCGTTACTCCAACAGACATGACGGCAGCCTTTGAAAAAGGTAAGTTAGCGTTTGTTTTCGGTTACAAATGTGTTAGTGTAAACGGAATTTTCAAATTATTTTGATATGTTCAGAAAGTTTGAAAGGTGATATTTTGTAATGACGAAATTTTGGACGTGATTATGATTTTAACCATATGTAAATCAATATATGTAAATGCTGAAGTGTGCAACTCCACCGAACAGCATCATATAACTACAATTATTATTATGTACCTTCTTGTTATTCTCCTTCTTTTTCTTCTTTTTATTGTTATTTCTATTATTATTATTATTATCATGATTATCTTTTTTATTCTTTTTATTATTATTACCATAATTATCATTATTATTTTTCTTAATATCATTATTATTATTATCATTATTATTATCATCATTGTTTTTATTATTATTACTATATTATTATATTTATTATTATTATTATTATTATTATTATTATTATAAATATGATTTTCTTTATTATCATTAACATCCATATCTTCATGGTAGTGTAAAAAATTGACACACATTAGTATATAGAAAAGACAGAGAGAGAGAGAGAGAGAGAGAGAGAGAGAGAGAGAGAGAG
>JACSZP010034387.1:0-18029 GCA_016161895.1 Pinna nobilis
ATGGGACCTCGGGTGTTACTTTCTCATCCAGAAGACAGGAACAGCCAACGTCAGCGTGGAGCTAAGCGGATTCGAACCCCGGACCATCAAAGTCAAACACGCTGACCACAAGGTCATGGCAGCCCCAGTAACAAGTAGAGGACAATTGCCTCACTACAAACCTGTCCTTGACTAAGTGTGACTCAAGTCGAAAAGCAGTACCAGGTATTCGAATTTTTCGCAGATGGAAGAGTTGTTAGAACATGTTGATGTTACGAGAGGGTTATCAACGGACGGATTCCATTTCTTCATTGATTGATGATTTATAGGGGCCTTATGATTCTCCACTTGTGCTCGGAAAGAGACCTCATGCCAGACACAGTTATACACGTGGCACAAAGAGTCACAACTCTATCTTTGAAGGGTAAATTGGTAATTGATTCTTAGTTCACTTTATGAAATTTCGATTATTTATCATAAGTCGTCCTAATAATGACATGGCAACATGACGTTAAATATATATCGCTTGAATCTGACTCTATCCTTACATACATCTAAAAATCCATACACAGTTACCTGTATATCACATAACATAATGACAGTACACCAGCGATCATCGGCGTATGCAAACTTTACACATGTATAACTAGGATATTATAGCAATATCGCTTTAAGATTGATATTGATATGAATCTCAGTCTGTATCATTGAAATTATTTCCGACAATGATGATCAAATGATGATCATTGATGACAAAGATTAGTTAAACACCATATCTTTTAATATAGAATTTCAACTTGAACTTGAAGCTGCTTCTATTTTGCGACTCATCATCATCATTAAACCTATTTCTTATATTATGTATAGAATTCTTGCTAAATTATTTGTTACCTTGTTTCTAGTCGTATGTATAAAGTTCTTGTTACATTATTTGTTACCCTATTTCTAGTTGTATGTATAGAGTTCTTGTTACATTATTTGTTACCCTATTTCTAGTTGTATGTATAGAGTTCTTGTTACATTATTTGTTACCCTATTTCTAGTTGTATGTATAGAGTTCTTGTAACATTACTTGTTACCCTATTTCTAGTTGTATGTATAGAGTTCTTGTTACATTATTTGTTACCCTATTTCTAGTTGTATGTATAGAGTTCGTGTTACATTATTTTTTACCCTATTTCTAGTCATATGTATAAAGTTCGTGTTACATTATTTGTTACCCTATTTGTAGTTGTATGTATAAAGTTCTTGTTACATTATTTGTTACCCTATTTTATACTTTTACGTGTCGATTTGTGGATTGCAGTCTGTAGTTTTGTCTTTTTTGGTTTGGCCATGGAATGCTCTGTTTTTCATTTCTAATTTTGACTTTATTTTCAAATTTTCAAATTTTATTTACTTTTAAAATAGCGGCCTACATGGCCGAGTTGTTAGCGTGTTGGACTGCGAATCGGAGGATCTGGGTTTTAGTCACGTCCCCAACCGAGAACCCCAAAACCGATGTCCCATGTCACAGAAAGTGTTGGCACGTTAAGAAACCCCTCCTGCTCTACTGTCAGCAGTTCCGAGCATAGACAAAATCTATAGCCCTTCATCGGCACACGGTGAAGTCTCCATATGAGTGAAATAATCTTGAGTGGACGTTAAACAACAATACCATACCAAACTTTTAAAATAACAAATGTACCAAGAACTGATGGTGTTAACAAAGTAAAATAACTATGGTTTTTGTAAGGAAATACCGAATGATAAATAATACTGTCATAATGCAAAATGTGCTTTTTGATTTCATGATTTTATTTTCGTGCACAAATAAACTTAAGCAATATTCTTTATGTATATCTTGTTAACGTTCAGACGCCAGAAACCTACTCAAAATTGTCTTTAATTGTCATACATAGGAAGAAATTCATTCCGAGTGCTGGACACTCTTGATGGCCTGAGTTCAGTTTAAATATATAACCGATAGCATCCACCGAACATGCCGGGCGTTCTAAAAGTAGTCCGTGGAAGCAAATAACACTGTGATAATAATTACCAAACTGGTTAATACTACATAAAAAGTTATCATTGCGCCGAAAAGGGTCTGTAAGTAAACAGAAAGTACGAAGATATGAAATATTTAAAGCTTATTTCACTTGAGAGAGAGACGGACAGAGAGAAATGTCGATGATAGTATAATGCCGTTTTCATAAATCAGCCAGAGTAAGAATGTATTATTGAGACAGAGATATAAAGCAGGCTTCACAGACTGACCAGGATGTTCAGAACTTTGTCGAGTGCAGTGACACACGTCCATGAATTTATATCTCCCTGGAAGATGGGGCCTGGAAATGGCGTGGGTTGTAGTCTAAACTCGAACCGATGACACTCACGTTTAGAGTACTCAACAACAGAGACTGGGACGGACCACTGCACATACCAAAGTTCAGTACGAAACACCGAGACGGCTAAAGATGATTATCTTAATCCCCCCTCCTCACATTGTAAGGTATTTCATCAGTTTAGAAACAGTCAGATACCAAAAAACTTATCTGGCCTTTTATTCCGTTATGTTAACAAGAAACACATTATCTCTAAATAAGAGATACTGTACAGTTCCGTAGACTATCCAAGTTCTTGGATATAATGATACCTCAAAGTGCAGTACTGCCATTCTTATATATTTATAAACTGAAAATATTGAATCTATGTTATGCACTGACTCAATATTACAACGGACCACAAAGTGTATTATCGAGTGAACAGATGTTGGCGAAGACGGCAAATAAACAGAAACTTTGGACTGATGTGCATGTATTGCGTCCTATAATATAAAGTAGAGTAAGACAGCTGACGTGACAAGGACAACGTGGACGTTCTTTTATCTTATTTATGATGTCAGTATACACTGTGTGATCGATATAACTGTTATCAAAGTCCTATGATGATTGACAGAACATGTGAGTGTCGACTGGTCATATGTAAAACTTTGCAAGGGAGACAACTGCAGTACGCGTATATGTGCCATTTACGTCTACACAATTTGACCCGATATACATATAACTATAAGCATAGTTCTAAGGGGATTTATTGAATATTTAAGTGTTGACCGGTATTATGATTAGCTCTAAAAGGGAGATAACTGCAGTTGTACACTCCCATATGCATTATGATTTATAATATATCTGCGGGATATATTCTAGATGTGGGTGTGTTTAGAGATGTTTCTCAGAAATCTATGTAGCTTGTAAATGTCAATTCTTACCCAAGTCTGGTTTGCCTATCTGAACAAGATGGTTTGTCAAGCCGTCCAAGTTATGTCTACAACAGGTAGCTAATACTGTTTCTATAAAGATGAAATATCTCTTAATTAGATCCATTATATACGATTCAATAGATCAATAGATATTCGTGTTTACGACGAGCATTGACATTATCAGATATATAATAGACCTCCTGGCGTCTGATCTGAGTAGACCGATTAATTACAGTAAAAATACTTTCTTTAAACGGAAGGAAGGCTGTTGCGTCAGGTGCGTCTTTCGAAATAGAGAACTAAGTCCTTCATTTTAAAAGAAAGTAAAAAGTTAGGGGAGAAGAGGGGCTGTGATGTTTGGTGCACAAGTCTATATAAGTAAGACAGATATGCTGCAATATTAAAATTGTTCCTAATACATGTACAGGACAACGGCTGCTGTGTCAAGCGCTTGCTAAGACAGCAACTGTGAATGACGAACGTCATTTGACTAAGAATGGATAATAAGTAGGCATCCATGTACAAGTCAAGCAACAATGTAGGGTTTGAAAACTTTAATTCGTATGCATTTATCTTCTAAAACCTGAAATTTGGAGGAAAGGAGATATCACCATCTGCTTGATATTATTATTATCATTATCATTATTATTATTATTATTATTATTATTATTATTATTATTATCATTATTATGCAACAATTTGATACATTGTGTAAAAATAAATGATGCTTGGATACAATAAAAACCATATGCAACTTTAAATCAGTTGATAAATGAAATAGGATTTATATTTTCGTTTTAACAATAGTAAGCTATTTAAGCCAAGACCTCGTGTGATGTGTATAAAAATAATACATTGAGCCGTTTTTATTGTTTTCAGTATAAAGTTAAAATCCGATGGGTTGAAATATTCTTGACTATAAATATATTTTGAATAATAGAGTTTTCGATTATTATATCTTATTACATTTTACACTTTTTCGGTTAAAATAGAAGCTTTGATAATAGTATATTATATCCATATAACTCAATAGTATTTAACTTGAGCAATAAGGTTTACGTGACCAGAACAACATGGCGGCCCTTTTTATCTTATATGTCAGGTGTAAGCATACACAATATGACCGATAAAACTGTTATCACAGTCCTATGATGATTACGCGAACATTTGAGTGTCAGCTAGAAACATGCATATAACTCTGAAGGGGAGATAACTTTTGCTTCTCATTTGTAGAATTTATAATTTGATATCAATAATTCATTGAACAATACTATGTACAAAACGCGGGGTGGTGGGGTGGGATGGTGGACAATACTGAGGGTGTCGTAGAATTGAGAGAGAATTCTATGATCCATGTAGTATGTTTACACAGATGGTTGACCAACTTATGCATGCATCTGTACAAATTCGCTTCATATCTGCAATCCAGTAGAAGTAGAATATGTCTCAATTAAGAAGCAAACAATTACAGTTATTGTTAGGACGAAGCGCCTCTTTCTTAAGAACGTTATGAAATTTATATTTTTGTATCATATAAATGTTTTCCCGTACAGGAATTGCATTCTAAAAAAAGCAGGTAAATCCATGTAGCATATTTATACTATAGATGACCAACTTATGTTTGCTCCTGTACAAATTCCCTTTACATCTGCAGTCCCGTAGAAGTAATTTCTGTCTCATCTAAGAAGCAGACAATTAAAGCTTCTAACTGTTAGGACGAAACCCTCTTACCTAGGTACATTATAAATGTATATCTTTTGTATCATATAAATGCTTATCTGTACAAGAATGGTATTCTGAAACAGTAGGTTTTTCATAATGATGTGAATAAATTATAGAGAAAATTTAAAATTAAACTAACTTAAAATCTATTGAAATTCCCGAAGAGAGAGAGAAGGAAAATGAAGATGTGAACAAGGAGAGAAGGGACGGGCAGAAAGTTTTATATATGGTGATGTGAATAAATTATAGAGAATATAAAATATACTAAATTGTAGAGAATTTAAAAAAAAACTAAAAAAAAAATCTATTGAAATTCCCGAAGAGAGAGAGAAGCAAAATGAAGATGTGAGGAAGGAGAGAAGAAGGAACAGGAAGAAAGATGGAAACGAGAAAAGGGAATTAGAGGAGAAAAATACGAGTATGTATGGTTTACAAGTCTACATAAATAAGACCCATGAACACCAGTTATAATGTTGCTTCTATAACAGGACAATGGCTGCTGTGACACGCGGGTCTGTTGAGATATCAACTGTCAATGACAAACATCACATGACTGATAACACATAATAAGTCGGGCTCCATGTACAGGTAAATTAAAGCTGTATGTCTATAATTTTAATTTGTCTTTATTTCTCTTTTAAAAACTGAAAAATACAGGTGTGGAGGAAATTTTGTTGAGATTGAAACAGTTTGACATTAAATTGATGTACTAGATGGATACAATGCTTGTGTAAAAGCTAGACGAGTGAAATACAATAAAGATACTGGTTATACACAACTATTAAAGAGCTACATGGGAAAGGGTTTTGGCAGGACATCTTAAGCACATTTGGATAGTCCTCTACTATTCTTACGTTAACTGCACACAAATTGTCATGAGAAGCCATTAAACAGTTGTCTTAAGTGAAGAGGTAAATCTTGTTTACTTGGAGATCGAGGGGTCATTTGTAAGCTGTCAAGCTTTCTGAGCTTAAGGAATATCATGCTCCGATCTACCCTTCCTCTGTTGAAAGAAAATATATGGATAGAGTATAGTATACCACACAAACAATGAACATTTACTAAAACAATCTACAGTGCTGACGTGAAAAGGATCATATTTATCGTATTTCCTCCATGTTACTATACACAGTGAGACAGATATATTGTTTAAACACCTGGTAAAGTTTATAACACTTAAGGGGATATAACTAACGCAATTTGTGAACGTACTATTCTCACGAACTACTTATTTTTTCAAACATTATAATTTACAAAATACCAACTGCCAAAGAGGGACATCATATGACTGATAACATATTAACTAGGTATTATTGTGCATATCACATAAAACTGAAGTGGTTACATATCTGTCGTCATTTGTCCTTCAAAAACTCGAACTAGAACTGGTCTGCCAAAAAATACGATATATTTAAAAAAATCGTTAATAAAAAAAACTAAAATACTGTTAGAACGAAAACAGTCAATACAAAGAATATTTCAAATAGGATCTGGCAAGCTGTAGCAACCTAAGTCTACCAGCTCCTATATTTACGTTCAGTGCACAATTACCACCTTATGTAGCCTTGTTTTAGCATATAAAGCTGATTTTCGTCAAACCAATATGTTGTTAGGGATCGTTGATTCTACATTATCTGTCTGGGATTAAAGCTCGTTTTCATCACTCAATAAACTGTCGATTGATTTTCAAATTAATCAACACGAACGTATTTCGGGAGAAAATCAAATGTAAGTTTCCACCGAGAAAATGTTCTATATGAGCTCGGTAATGAAATTAAAATCAAGTTTTCCTTTTCAAAAATGTAACTGAATGGACAAATATCAAAAACAGAATTTTCTGGAAATTCGAAAATTGAAACTTGTAATCATGATTGCAATTCAGTTTTAATATGATCACAAAACCAGTCCACCACACTGGACGTAATGGAATGCGCCGCTGCAACTAGTATACTGACAACTAGTATACAGTTTTTACCTATAGTACAGGTAGAGTGTTGTATACATCCCAGGGATACACTCCTTTCAGTCAACTAACCGCAATCGCTACATCTGCAAAGTACTAAACTGAGAAGGAAACCGATTCAAAATCTATTTTCTGCTAAATATCAATAATAAAGGTTGTCGGTGTGATAAATTCGTTATTAGGTCTAAATCTTACATACATCGAACCAATAATAGTTGTGCGGCCTCAGTCCTCTCCGCCCTCCACGAATTCTACAAATCTACAATCAACACGAAAAACAAACCTTACAGCAAATAAGGATATCTGTAACAAAATCCTCTTTGCTCAGTGCCCAAAACAGGAGCCTTTGAGGACAAATGGAGGAGGAAGGTGAGAAAATTCGTTTTTATTCATTTTAACACTGAGAATATATAGCACAGACCTGTTATCAGCATCAACAAACAAAATGGGCTTCTGGTGTGATTTGAACATATAACCACTTTATCATTGTTGTCATTGAATCAGGCTTCAGTCATTTTGTCTTCGATCAAATACCATAATACTCAACAAAAAGTCTATACTTAACTACAACGTTTTACTTAGATATGTTGATTGTCTTAACTTTTGCTTTGTTCCATAATCAAATTTCATCACATATTCCTTTTTCGGATGACAAAATGATTAGATATGGACCAGTGTACAACATGGTAAATGTCCGTCTTAAACGGTTCAAGTACGGGAAACACGGCCAGCCAGGTATAGCTTGTTATTGAGTATTTTTAGATACATTAGCCACTGTAATAACTCCTTTGTTTATCTAGGAACAAATGGATTGATTTGATGATCTGGATCTTACTTTTTAATTATACTGACAATAAATATCTGAGCTTTAAGCAAGAGATGGGTTTGGATTTACACTTTTATTAACTACGTAAAATCATAAAATCAAGAGACCCGAAAAATTGCATTTTGATATGCATTATTTATATACTGCTACATATATAAACAGCATAAGCTCATATCAACCGGAAATAATCCTCATGTGCATAATGAATTGGAAGATGCTGCTGCCAGAAAAAAAGAAACTTCCAATTGACTATGAATGTATTGTTAGCAATGTATAAATAAAAAAGAATTAAAATTAAACAATAAAATGTTTGTAAAGTTGATTAAGAATGCTGACGTGACAAGGACAACGTGGACGTCCTTTTTATCTTATTTATCTGTTGTCATTGTACACAGTGTGACCGATATAGCTGTTATCACAGTCCTATGATGATTATCTGAACATGTGAGCGTCGGCCTAAAACGCGTATAACTCTAAAGGGGAGATAACTGCAGTTTGTCATGTCGGAAATGCATGTACACAGATGCTAAAATAATTGACATAAATAACTGTACTGAATCCAACCTATACTCAAAACTGGCCACTTCTGGTTTGCTGACCAGTACAAAGTGGCCTTAAAACTGAGTGTACACTATCATTTATACACTTACAAAAGTTATTTAAATATCGATTTATAGTCAAATGAATATTTATATGTGTTTCAGATCCATAAAAACTCCCAAGAGGGCTGTAAGATAGGAGGAAGGGGGAAAAGAAAAAGGGGAGAAAGGGGCAACTGGTAGAGAAGGAAGGGCGAATTAAGACGGTAGTCCATGTTATACGAGTGTATATAATACGACAGATAATCTACATTGAAAATGTTGTTCCTGATACAGGACAACGGCTGCTGCGCACCTCTCTTGAGATGGCCACTGTCAATGACAAACATCATATGACTGATAATATAATATAAATAGGTATTTAGGTGAAATGAAGCAGCCGTGTTTGTACATTTATACTCATGATATTAGATCTAACTTTTTGATAAAATTTCATTTTACTTAATTGTTATTTTTATTTTTTATTAAATTTAGAGTCTGTAACAGTTTGATTCTAATTGGTGTAACAATTTGATACATTGCGTAGTAATTCCATTTTAAATATTCAATTGAAAATCTGCTCAATGATTATCACGGGTTTGCCTTTAAATTGTCGGCAAGATTTAAAGTTGAATCCCAATCATTTGAACGTTAAAAGTAAATTGTCAACTTAACAATGTGGTAAATGGGGTGACTCAAGCTGCATCATCGTCAACTAACCATACTTTTGTAGCAGTATTCCATCATCACCTGAATATGGAGTTTACGTCTCTGAATTGATTCTATACACAAGAGCTTGTTCAGAGTATTATCTATATCAAAGTCAAGGCAGACTACTTACCTACATGTTGATGTTTCTAGGGTTCTGAGTCTCGGGTAAAGTAAGCTTTTTGGTAATTCTACGGTGTGTGTAACGTTTTGGTCGATACGCACTACATTGGGTCAAAACCTGTTTGACTTGTTTCATACCTGTTGTTAGACCGTTCATTTCACACTGATTTTGACTATAGAGCACTCGTTTACCTGATCAAGATATAGGGCTCACGGCGGGTGTGACCGATCAACAGGGGATGCTTACTCCTCCTAGGTACCTGATCCCACCTCTGGTGTGTCCAGCGGTCTGTGTTTCCCCAACTCTTTATTTTTTATTCATTATATGAAATAATTGATATTGTTCGTTCCCTTTTTGTTGAATTTCTCGGGTCGTTGAATAATTTCGGAGCGTTGGAGGTTTTTGAAATATAATGTGTAGTTCAAAGATATCCCCTGTCTCGCTTAATTGCAAACCTTGAATCAAGTATGCAATTTCTGAACAACATTGGCAATATTATAATTTTAATCAAGAGAGCAGACGTGACAAGTACAACGTGGACGTCCTTTTTATCTTATTTGTCCTATGTAAGTATTCTCAATGTGACCAGTATACAGTTATCACTTTGCTATGATGATTAAGTGAACATGGGCATGTGATCAGCTAGTAAAATGTGTAACTCTGAAGGGGAAATAACTGCAGTATTGTTTGTTCATTTTACCATATCAATATTTTGTAGTCAATTCTCTTTGAAAATAGGAATAAGAATTATAATGAATGTGTATTTTCCTTCTTGAGAGAGAGTCCTCACAATTGTACCTAGCGTGTCATTGTTGTTTGTTAGTCATTCTTGCTCTCCTTGTCTGTATACACTACCTGGTCAGTGGTGGTCCTCCTGAGGGCAAAACGGCAGTTAAAATATGTAACTATGACAAAAATAAAACAAACAAACAAAAAAAAAAGAACGTCTCCTCCATATGAACAATGTGCATCACCTACTATTCATTCTTTAATTGTCAGGTATAGATCACAACAGTACGATTGTTTCTTGTACATTAAAGGAAGTAAATTATTAATAATATCAAACGTCTCATTTTCTCCTCTATGTGATCTTCATATTTGGGGGGAAGGTGTTTGTTCTATAACTCACAAGTTCAGAAAAATAAGGTATAGACTAATTGATCACTTTAGGTAATAATAATACATTAGAAAAGGAGCGAGAAGGAAAGAAGAAATGGAAATGGTGAGAAAGGAGACGGGAATTTTATGGTTTAAACGTCCATATAATTAACATCTATACAAATTAGTGACAACAATAATATTGTTTCTAATACAGGACAACGGGTGATGTTGCACGCGCCTCACCAGAGATAACGACTCATGAGGAACATCATATGACTGATAATGAGTATTAAGTGAGTATAATATAACGTAGAGTAAGACAGTTGACGAGACAAGGACAACGTGGACGTTTATAGTATATACTTATTTATGATGTCAGTATACACTGTGTGATCGATATAACTGCTATCAAAGTCCTATGATGATTGACAGAACATGTGAGTGTTGGCTGGTCATATGTATAACTTTACAGGGGAGACAACTGCAGTACGCGTATATGTGCCATTTACGTCTACACAATTTGACCCGATATACATATAACTATAAGCATAGTTCTAAGGAGATTCATTGAATATATACGTGTTGACCGGTATTATTTATAGATCTAAAGGGGAGATAACTGCAATTGTAAATACCCAAGTCTGGTTTGCTTATCTGAACAAGATGGTTTGTCAAACGCTCCAAGAAATGTCTAGAACAGGGAGCTAAAACTGTTAATATAAGATGAAATATCTCTTAGTTAGATTCATTATATACGATTCACTATTCAAATCTATATTCCGTGTAAACGCCGAGCATTGGTATTGTCATGTGAAGAAAACCAGAGCATTAGCATTATCGGATATATAATAGAACTCCATGCGTATAATCTGAGTCGACCGACTAATTGCAGTAAAAATTCTCTCTTTAAACGGAAGGAAGGTTGTAGCGCCAGATTCGTCTTTCGAAATAGAGAACTACGTCCTTCATTTTAAAAGAAAGTAAAAAGTTAGGGGAGAAGAGGGGCTGTGATGTTTGGTGCACAAGTCTATATAAATAAGGCAGATATGCTGCAATATTAATATTGTTCCTAATACAGGACAACGGCTGCTGTGTCAAGCGCTTGTTGAGACAGCAACTGTCAATGAACGTCATTTGACTAATAATGGATGATAAGTAGGTATCCATGTACAAGTCAAGCAACAATGTAGGGTTTGAAAACTTTAATTCCTATGAATTTATCTTCTAAAACCTGAAGGTTGGAGGAAAGGTGATATGACAATCAGCTTGATATTATTATTATTTCTATGCAACAATTTGATTCATCGTGTAAAAATATGATGGTGAAATACAATAAAAACCTTATGCAATTTTAAATCAGTTGATAAATAAAATTTATCTTTATTTAACAATAGTAAGCTATTCAAACCAAAACCTTGTGTGATGTGTATAAAAATAATTCATTGAGCCGTTTTTATTTTCTTAAAGTATAAAGTTAAAATCCGATGGGTTGAAATATTCTTGACTATTAATATATTTTGAATTGTCGATATTTCGAGTTTTCGAATATTATATTTTATTAAATTTTACACTTTTTTTGTTAAAATAGAAGCTTTGATAATATTATATCCAAATAACCCAACAGTATTAAACTTGAACAATAAGGTTTACGTGACCAGAACAACATGACCGTCCTTTTTATCTTATATGTCTGATGTAAGCATACGCAATATGACCGATAAAATGTTATCACAGTCCTATGATGATTAAGCGAAAATCTGAGTGTCAGCTAGAAATATGCATATAACTCTGAAGGGGAGATAACTTTAGTTTCTCTTTTGTAGAAGATATAATTTGATATCAATAATTCATCATGCAATGTGATTAACAAAATACGGGTTGTCGCAGGGTGGGGTGGTGGACAATACTGAGGTTGTGGTTATATTGAGAGATAATTCTGATATGATCCATGTAGAATGTTTAAACACATGGTTGGCCAATTTATGTATGCATCTGTATAAATTCGCTCTTTATCTGTAATCCCGTAGAGGTAGAATTTGTCTCAATTAAGAAGCAGACAATTACAGTAACTGTTAGGACAAAGCGCCTCTTACTTAAGAACGTTATGAAATTTATATTTTTGTATCATATAAATGTTTTTCGCGTACAGGAATTGCATTCTGAAAAAAATAGGTCTTTCAAGAGATGGGAATGAATTATAGAGAATATAAAACACTATCATTAAATCTATTTAAATCCCCGAAGAGTGAGAGAAGCAAAATATAAAGATGTAAAAAAGGGGAGTAGACTGAACGGGGAATAAAGGTTGATACGAGAAAAGGGAATAAGGGGTGAAGGGAAAAGAGTATGTATGGTTTACAAGTAGGAGCCATAAGCACCAGTGATGATAATGAACCTATTACTGGACAACGGCTGCTGCGCTACGCGTGTCTGTAGAGATATCAACTGTCAACGACAAACATCATATGACTGATTATATATTTTACTAGATCTCCATGTACAGTAAATTGAAGTCGTATGTTTAACATTTAATTTGAGTTTATTTCTCCCTTAAAAACAGAAATAAACATGTATGTCCAACACGGTTGAGATTTGAATACTTTGGCATATATTGACGTAACGGATGGACACGTTGCTTGTATAGAAAGAAAGAAAATACATGCGCGGATCTAGAAGGGGGGATGGGTTAGGGTCCGGAACCCCATTTCGATTCTCATTTTGACAGCTTTGGGTTTTTCCTTACCAGAAGTTCGACCAGTCCTGGAAAGGTTGGACCCCCATGGATCCGCGAATGAAATAGAAATATCAATGGTTATGCAAATGTGTTCTAGTGATACATTGGATTGGTTTTGGCATTTAGATTTAAGAACATTAGGGTAATCCTCCATATTGTCACGTTCACTGCAACAAATAAGTATTGCGGGTGTCGTTGCAATGAGATAGATTTCTCATAAATCCATGTAGCATGTTTACACTATAGATGGCGATCTTGTGTCTGTTCCCGTACAAATTTGCTTTATATCTGTAGTCCCGTAGAAGCAATTTCTGTCTCAACTTTTAAGTGTCAGGACGAAGCCCTCTAACCTAGGTACTTTATAAAATGTATATCTTTTGCATAATATTAATGCTAACGCGTACAAGAATGGTATCTTGAAAAAGAAAGATTTTTATAATGATGTGAATCAATTATAGAGAATATAAAAAAAACTTTAAAAATCTATTGAAATTCCCGAAGAGTGGGAGAAGAGAATTATAGATGTGAAGAAAGAGAGAAGAAGTAACAGGAAGAAACGTGGAAACGAGAAAATGGAATTAGAGGACAAGATTTTCGAGTTTTTATGGATTACAAGTCCATATAAATAAGACCCATAGCACCAGTTATAATGCTGCTCCTATTACAGGATAATGGCTGCTGTTGCACGCGGGTCTGTTGAGATATCATCTGTCAATGACAAACATCATATGACTGATAACACATAATAAGTAGGGCTCCATGTACAGGTAAATTGAAGCTGTATGTTTATAACTTTAATTTGTGTTTATTTCTCTTTTAAAAACAAGTGTGGTGTTGGCACGTTAAAGAACAATCCCTGCTCTACGGCCATAAGTGCCGAGCACAGGCAAAATTTGTCGCCCTTCACCGGCACACGGTGACGTCTCAATATGAGTGAAATATTCTTGAGTGAGACGTTAAACAACAACAAACAAACAAAAAACAAATCTTGTTTAATCGAAGATCTAGGGGTCGATCGTAAACTGTCAAGCTTTCTTGGCTTAAGGAATATCATGCTCTGATCTACATCTTCCTCTGTTGAAAGAAAATCTTTGGATAGAGTATAGTATACCACACAAACAATGAACATGTACTAAAACGATCTAGAGTGCTGACGTGAAAAGGATCATATTTATCGTACTTCCTCCATGTTACTTTACACAGTGAGACGGTATATAGTTTAAACGAATGGTCATTTTTATAACACTAAAGGGGAGATAACTACAGCACGTCATGTTTGTAAGCACTATACTCACGAGTCACTTATTTTTTCAAACATTATAATTTACAAAATACCAACTGCCAAAGAGGGACTTCATATGACTGATAACATATTAACTAGGTATCATTGTGCATATCACATAAAACTGAAGTGGTTACATATCTGTCTTCATTTGTCCTTCAAAAACGCGAACTAGAACTGATCTGCCAAAAAAAAAATTTTAAAAAATCGTTGATCAAAATAAAATGAAAATACTGTTAGAATGAAAACATTCAATACAAAGAATATTTTAAATAGGATTTGGCAAGCTTTAAGAACCTAAGTCTTCCCTCTCCTATATTAACGTTAAATGCACAATTACCGCCATATGTAGCCTTTTTTTAGCATATAAAGTTGATATTCATCAACGCAATATGTTGTTAGGGACCTTTTACGCTACATTATCTGTCTGGGATAAAAGCTAGCCACTTTCTCGTTTTCAGCACTCGATAAACTGTCAATCAATTTTCAAATTAATTAACACGAACGTATTTCGGGACAAAATCAAATGTAAGTTTCCTTTGTTTATCACTATTTTGTTTTTAGTAAATTTCACCATGGAAATGTTCTACAGGAGCTCGGTAATAAAATGAGAATCTAGTTTTTCTTTTCAAAAGTACATATAACTGAATGGACAAACATCAAAAACAGAATATTCTGGAAATTGGAAAATGGAAACTTGTATTCGTCTGAGGCCTCGGTGTGAAACTTCATTTCTAATAGGGGATTCGCCGATACTCTGTCAGTTTTTGTAAAACAGTCACATGGTAACCCTTAAATGGGTGTGCGGCGTCAGTCCTCTCCGCCCTCCATGAATTCTACAAATCTACAATCAACGCAAAAAACAAACATTACAAGCAATAATGATTTCTGTAACAGAATCCGATCTTTGCTCAGTGTCTAGAACCTTTGAGGACAAATGTGGAGCTAATGTATCCATGTGAGAAAATTCAGTTTTATTAATTTTTTAACACTGAGAATATATAGCACAGACTTGTTGTCAGCATTAACAAACAAAATGCGCTTCTGGTTGGATTTGCACATATAACTACTTCATCATTGTTTTCATTGAATCAGGTTTCAGTCATTTTGTCTTCGAACAAATATCATAATACTCAACAAAAAGTCTCTACTTAACTACAATGTTTTACTGAGATCTGGAGATTGACTTAAACATTGCTTGGGTCCCTAATAAAATTTCATCACATATTACTTTTTCGGATGACAAAATGATTAGATATGGACCACTGTACCACATGGTAGTTGTCCGTATTAAACGGTTCAAGTACGGAAAACACAGCCAGCCAGGTATAGCTTGTTATTGAGTATTCTTAAGCATATTGGCCACTGTTATAATTCCTTTGTTTATCTAGGAACAAGTGGATTAATTTGATGATCTGGATCATACTCTTTAAATATACTGTCAATAAATATCTGAGCTGTAAGCAAGAGATTGGTTTGGATTTACACTTTTATTAACAACCTAAAATCGTAAAATCAAGAAACCTGAAAATTGCATTTTGATATGCATTATTTATTATTTATACACTGCTACATATATAAACTGCATAAGCTCATATTAACCGGAAATAATCCTCATGTGCAAAATGAATTGGAAGATGCTGGCGCTGCCAGAAAAAAACAACTTCCGATTGACTATGAATGTATTGTTAGCAATGTCCAATTTTGTAAAGTTGATTAAAAATGATGACGTGACAAGCACAACGTGGACGTCCTTTTTATCTTATTTGTCTGATGTAAGTAAATGTATTCATAATGTGACCGATATAGCTGTTATCACAGTCCTATGATAATTAACTGAACATGTGAGCGTCTGCCTGCAATGTGCATAACTGTAAAGGGGAGATAACTGCAGTTTGTCATGTCGGAAATGCATGTACACAGATGTAAAATAATAGACAAAGATAATTGTTAAATGAATAAGTGAAAATTGTACTGAATCCAATGAATCTATGATCCTATACTCAAAGCTTGCTACTTCTGGTTTGCTTACCTGTACAAAGTCACCTTAATCCTGAGTGTACACTATTATTTATACACTTACTTAAGTTATTTATATATCGATTTATAACCATATTGATATTTAAAGGTGTGGGGGATTGTTTCAGATCCATAAAACTCCCCCTAGCAGTGGCGGAGGACGGTAAGATAAGAGGAAGGGGGAAAAGTGAAAGGGGCTGCTGGGGGAGAAGGACGAATTGAGACGGTAGTTTATGTTATACGAGTGTATATAATACGACATATAATCTACATTGATGATGTTGTTCCTGATACAGGACAACGGCTGCTGTGCCATGCGCTTCTCTTGAGATGGCCACTGTCAATGACAAACATCATATGACTGATAATGAAATATAAATAGGTATTTATGTGAAATGAAGAAGCCCCGTTTGTATGTTCATACCCATGCTATTAGATATTTCCTTTTGATTAAATATTATTTAACTCAATTGTTATTTTCATTTTGTTAAATTTTGAGTCTTTAATAGTTTGATCCTAACTGGTGTTACAATTTGATAAATCGTGTAGTATTTCCATTATAAATATTTCAATCGAAAATCTACTCAATAATTATCAGGGGTTTGCCTTTGAATGGTTTGCAAGATATAAACTTGAATCCCAATCATTTGAACGTTAACAGTAAATTGTCAACTTAACTATGTTGTAAACCGGATGACTCAAGCTGCATCATCTTCAACTAACCATACTTTTATAGCAATATAACATCTTAACCTGGATATGGAGTTTTTGTCTCTAAATTGATTCTATACACAATTATTCAGAGTATTATCTGTATTAAAGCCACTGCAGTCTACTTACATGCATGTTGATGTTGCAGGGGTTCCGAGCCTCGGATAAAGTCAGCCTTTTGTTAATTCTACGGTCTGTGTAACGTTTTGGTTGATACGCACTAGGTCAAAACATGTCTGACTTGTTTCATACCTGTTGTTAGACCGTTCGTTACACATTGATTTTGACTATAGAGCACTCGTTTACCTGATCAAGATATAGTGCTCACGGCGGGTGTGGCGGATCAACAGGGTATATTTACTCCTCCTAGGCACCTGATCCCACCTCTTGTGTGTCCAGCGGTCTGTGTTGACCCAACTCTTTATTTTGTATTCATTACAGGAAAATTTAGATTGATCATTGTTCGTTACCCTCTTGTTGAATTCCTTGGGTCGTTGAACAATTTCGGCGCGTTCTATGTTTTTGAAATATAATGTCTATGTCAAATATATCCCGTCTCGTTTAATTGCAAACCTTGAATTAAGCAGGCAATCTCTGAACAAGAATGGCAATATTATAAATTTTATCAAGAGAGATGACGTGAGAAGTACAACGTGGACGTCCTTTTTATCTTATTTGTCCTATGTAGGTATTCTCAATGTGACCAGTTTATCTGTTATCACGGTGCTATGATGAATAAGTAAACGTGAGTGTCGGTTGGTAAAATGTATAACTGTGCAGGAGAATTAACTGCAGTATCTTTTGTTCATAAGTTATATATTACCATGTCAATATTATGTCCTCAATTCTCTCTTTGCAAATACGTAGGAATACTGCCTGGTCAGTGGTAGTCCTCCTGAGGGCAAAACAAATATGTAACTTTGATTAAGTGAGCATGTGAGTGTCAGCTTGGAAAAATGTACAACTCTGAAGGGGAAATAACTGCAGTATGGTTTGTTCACAGTTACCATATCAATATTTTGTCCTCAATTCTCTCTTTGAAAA